>CM072815.1:71750524-71957386 GCA_036937905.1 Salvia rosmarinus | reverse complement strand
ACAAAAGGCTTGAAGCGCCGAACTTTCTCTTGAGAAGCCGTAGACTTGACATTGACCTCTTCTTGCACATGGCAAAGTTTGCCCTCAAGTGAAAACATCGACCTCTTTGACGAGGAGCTCGAGTTAAAATTTTGATTTAGTCCGCTGAGAGGAGACAAATCAACCAAATCCGAAACAGGCCCAGAAAAGCCATAGAAAGACAATCGATTCTTCCGTAAAATTGGGGTATTTTATTAAAAGCCCTTAAGTTAGGAGATTAAAATGAGTACAAATACATTTGAAAAAATAAAAATGTAAAAGGTGGCAAGGCGGCCCTCCGGCAAGCTTCTCCGCCGGGCTCGATAGCTCGGCATTCTCGAGCTCCGGTACACTTGACCTCGGTCTCCTTCCGAGCTCGGCATTACTCGACCTCCTCCGGAACTCGCCAACTTCAGCACAAGTCGCCGGCCTCCTCCCTGCGCGTCCACAGCCTCGGCAATCACCCGATCCTCGGCTCGTTAGCGGATCGAGCCATTATAGCTTGATCGGGGTCCCGATCCACGAAACATGCGGACCGACTCCCGAAAGTCGGCGGTCGAAGGAGGCCAGAGCTCCACACAGAGCAAGCTCTTGAGGCGCCAACAAGGACCTCGGCATCGCCCGCGGTAGGGCCTCATTCTCCATCGCCTCATACCGTGCTTGGATTTATCAGCTGCGGTAATCTCAAAACTTCATCGAGTGGCCCCTGCCGCGCGTCATCGAACTTCGGCCAAATACATGACCCGCCGAAGAACCTCACAGACAAGAACAACCACTCCGCAAAGGCGGAGAAGCTCTCCTGCGGAGCCTCCGCCTCGGCCTCCCGATGCACATTGTCTCAAGCTCGTCCTTGACAGGCCCGAGCTTGATGGTCGTTGCCTCGGCCTTCGCCGCCATCGCCTAAAGTCTCCCGCACTCGGTCGCCTTCTCCGCCTTAGCCGCCAGCAGCAATCTCCCCTCTTGGCCGCATCCCGACGCCCGCCCGGCCTCAGGCCACCTCTAAGACGAGGAGGTTTCTCCATCCCAGCTCCGGAATATCAGAGCCGCACACAGTGTCGACCAGGGCGGCGGACGTCGTTTAGATATTCCATCACTTGGGTGGGCGTCGTCGTCATCACAGCTAGCTCGGTCTTCATGTACTCGATCCCTGTCACAGTCACCCATGTGACAAACTACATAAACATAACTTGGCGTGCAGGCAAACGTGCGTTACCTCGGGGAAGGACCGAAGCGTGCGACACGTTGTAGGCGATCTCGCAATCATCATCATGGCAAAAGGAGAAACCACCGCCTTTCTTTGATGGGGCATGGCATAGGTGGGGGTGGGCGATCTCATTCGGACCTGGCCCTCTCGGAAGAGGCCTCGGCCACGTCGCTGATTGCCAGGTGGAGGCTCGAGACGAACTCGATCTCCCTTTATTCCCTTTTAATGAAGTCCGCTGCGAGTTAAAAGAATGCGAGTTAGAACATAATACAAAAGTCAATCAATAGCAGGTAAAAGGAGTTGAGGGGCCTCGCCCTATAGGTTCTACGGGTAGTAGAGGTCATAAGGGCTCGGCCGGCTGCGTGGCTCGACCTCCGGAAAAGCCGTCGATGAGGCCGGCCCTATCGAAAATCTCCTCTAGGCCACAAGAAGGCTGTCGCCGGTGGCCACATCCGACTTCCTACATTCGGGTGAGCAGGAAGGACTCGTGAGCCGTGCAAAGAAGAACTTACGCGATTCGGGATTTTTGACTTAGTTTTATTTTAAAACTACGCCAGGTGAGATATAATACCACCCGCACTAGAATTAAGTGGAAAAACCTGAGGACAAGCCCTAGGGTAAAGGAAAATTATGCGGATGGGCATAAACACCTAGGCCCGTCAACTCTGGGAAAAATTATGGCATTAATTAGGCGAGAGGTATGCTGAACATTTGTTGCGATTCGACATATCTGAGAGGAAAAGGAAGACACTACAAGAAATATGGCCTTTGCGACATGAAAATATGTTGCAAACTTTTGTTTTATCATAAAAAGCGAATTGTGACATTCACTGCGTCACGTTGGATTGTGTGTCATAAAAGTGATGATGTAATTTACGACATTATTTTTCAATAATGTACCGCAACATATCTGACGCTTTGTGCTTCACGTAAATATTGTAGCATAAAATTAGCGACACATTACTCGTCATTAGTTTCAGTGATGCATGTGCATTTGCGACATTTGTCGTGACATTAATTGAAAGCGATGCCTCATAATTTGCGACAATAGTTTGTGACATTACAATAATATGGCGTGAAATTTTACAATGCTTGTAGCATCATATTTAAAGTGTCATATAATATTGCGACATATAATATTTGTTGTAAAATTTTCTATAAAGTGTCACAAAATATATAACACCTTTTGCATCACTTTATTATTATGTATATAAATCTTGCATCACTTGTGCGACATTAAATGAAATGACATGTTCTAATTTGTGACACTATAGTTAATGTGATATAGTTTTATGAGACACATGTTACGTCATAGATAAAATGTCGCATAGTATTCCAACATAAAATATTTGTTGTAAAAGGTAATTTAAAGTCATAAATATACAACACATTTTGCATCACTTTATTATAAAATATTTGTTGTAAAAGATAATTTAAAGTCACAAATATACAACACAATTTGCATCACTTTATTATTATTATTATTATTATTATTATTATTATTATTATTATTATTATTATTATTATTATTATTATTATTATTATTATTATTATTATGATCATCATCATCATCATCATCATCATCATCATCATCATCATCATCATCATCATCATCATCATCATCATCATCATCATCATCATCACAATTATGATATTTATCACGACCTTAATTGAGTAATTTTATTGTCGTATTCATAAATAATGCATCATTAATGAATTTAGGCCTTGGAATGAAGAAGCATATCAATTATTAAAACATAGAAATAAATATCTTTCAAATATCAAATTGAAAATATCATAACATTTGATCGACTTATCTACTATATTATTCAAAAATCTAACATCAAATATCAAAGTCTAAATATCTAGCTATATAAGAATGCAAATCCGTAAGCGATAATGTGACACTCAATGTCATTTCATCTTATCTTGCTTTTCCTTGTTACACTTTTGCCTTGTACCTACAAAGATTCAACAAAATAAATTATATTTCATACATATAAAATTAAATTAATTCAAAAGTACAATCGATATAACAATACTGTGGGTGCACCATCTAAACGAATATTCATATTGTTCTCATCCGAGTTGTTCATCTCTTCTCTCATCTAATACATTGGTCGAAGATAATATTACAAAAAGGCTATAATTCAATAGAAATATTATTAAAATTTTGATCATTTACCTCAAAGTTTCATTTACAAACTCAAGTTACGCATGTTCATGTCCATAACTCAAGTCGGATGATGACCCATTATTGAAAGCTTGAATCTTGAGAATTGAAAGATCGGATACCTTGCATATTATAATATAAAGTATGAGTTATAAAATATATTATAATGTAAATGGGATATATAATGTACTTACATTTATATTATGATCCTCTAATGTGAGAAGTGCGAAGCATCTCCGTTTTGAGGAATAGTCATCTTGAATTTTGACATTTCATCTTCAAATCCTTTCGAATACTTGCCACTATGGCATTAGATTTATCATGTATAACTTTATCAAATTCTTCTCGAGATGTAAATATCACTTTCTTTGTAACCTCTTTTTGCTGCGAAAATATTTTGGCGCTAACCCTTCCAATAACATCTTTATAGATCGGTTATTAGCATCCATATCATCCATAAATTCTGAGAGCAACTTTTGTTTCAACTCCTTTAAAAGAGCTATGTACAAAAAGACAAAATGAAATTAAAGAATCACAATGCTCAAACCAATATCTAAATCCTTTTTAGATCATAAATGGAGAAAGAAGAAGAAAATAATAAACCAAGTGTAAGAGAATTTTTTTGGGAAAGGTGTAATATCCAGAAGAATTAAATACCTAATTACGATATTTAAATTCGTAAATTAGGGTTTATTGAAAAAATTTAATTAGTAATTTATCGAATAATGATTTGATTAATTATGAGATAATAATTCTATTTTATATTCACTAAGAATTGTGAATTAAGAATAGAACTTTATAAAGTATTTCGATGTATAATTTTAACGTCGATTAGTATCGATAGTTAAAATTTAGTAAAATTTTCTAAACAACGAAGCTTAAATTAAATTCCATATTAAGCGGGATAATCTAATAAAGTGATTACGACTTTATTACGACCATTTGAGATAGTCGATAGTTAACGTTTTGAGGCGTTTCAAGCGTTAACGTTTGAGATAAATAGAAGAGATGAGATTAATGATCAAGGAATTATAGTATTTAGATTCCTATGATTATTATATGTAATTAGAGTACTATTTAGCATTATAACAATGCTAGAATATTACGGGTTAATTTATGAACAATGCTAATTTTAAAAACCACAATTAGAAAATTAGGGTTTCCACATGAAAATGATTCTAATAAATTTTCTTATGATATAATTTATCATCTAAGATATATATTATGATATATATCTAATGGCATAATCAAATTTTGGCCTTTTAAAATTAAAAGTCTGTGACCTTATGATGAAACAAAGTTTCGTGTGTTTTGGATTGCAATGCTATGTTGTGATTAAATCATGCAAGTGAGATATAATTTGTGCACATTAACCAAGTAATTTTAATTGAAGTCAGTGGAGGCTTTTTGCTTGTGAGGGCCAATATATATTTGACTCAAATTGAGGATGGAAGGTTTAATCCAAATCTTGATGATGTATTGCATATGGTAGAGTATAGATGTGATTCATATCTTAGCATGAGACAAAAATAACTCATTCTCCTTGTGCTTGAGGGCAGCGGCTCTTATTGACAAACACATGAAATCAAATTGTTTTGCTCGATGTGTATTAACTTTGTGTAAGAGATATTTATTTGATGATGTATTACATGGTGAGTCACAAATTAATTGTCTTGCATGTGTGTGTGAGTGTTAGAACCGAGATTGAGAGAGATTGATACATCATATAATTCAATTACTTAAGTAGTGTATAACTTAAAACACTCATCTCTTCACAAAAAAAAAAAAAAGCGCAACATTCTGAGGAGCAAAGAAAAACTTGAGATTATTCTTCTTCTATTCTTCACAAAGCTTGAGCTCTAATCCTTGCAATTAATCCAAACCGTTAAAGAGGTTAGATATCGAGCGAGCTTGATTATCGTTAAAATTTCAATTTTGAATGGTTCGATTTTAATTATTAAGCATGTGTTCTTAATGAAAATTTAGCTAGCATGTCTTATTATTCATTAATTATGTTGAGCATGAAATATAAGTTTCATATTGATGTTTTATTTGGAAGATAAGTATGTTATGTTTAATTATTATGACTAGAAAATTTCTATGTTTAATTTGTTAATGGATTAATGTTATATATTAGCAAGGAACTCATAGTGATTATTTGGAAATTTTAAAAAATCCTAAGCTATAGTTTCAATATTACGAAAATATTGAGAAAAATGCTAAGTTAGTGAACAATTTTGTTTGAGAAATGTAATAGCATAATGATGATCTAGAGTATTGATTATGCATTATATGAATTGATTAAATTTTTAATGAATATATGCTCAATTTCATGAAATGGCCGAGAACTATGGGGCTTGATTTAAGCATGATCATGTTAATTCTAGTATGATATTAGGATGAAATAGTGTTATACTATAGTATATAAGCATAGTGTAATTTAATTAGAATTTTATAAAAATGTTTAGTGTAGTGTTTGTTAGGCGAAACCTTTGGACAACAATACCTTGGTATAGAAATTTCATATGTTGGACTATAGGTTATAAATATGGTATAGATTAATGTTGGGGCCTTGTATAAATTAACTAGAATTTTAGAAAATTAATTGGGCAATTTTGCCTAGGCAAATAGCCTATATGGAATAAATAAGTGATGCCCAAAATTTCTATAGTTAATGTTAATACATATTAGTGATACTATGATAAAATAGTACACTATATGAATTTAGAAGAATTTTGGAAGAAGGATGAAAAAGAGCTTAAAACGCAGTGAGCTAGTAATAATATATTAAGTTTTAAATCCTTAATATCGAAAAATAATACATTATATGTCTAAAATTAATTTAGACATATTAAATTTATGAAATTTTATAAACATAGAATACTATGTTTATATGACGTTATATTAAATAACGTTAGAAATGAAAAATAATGTTTAAAGAATAAGTTAATTAATATTTAAGAAAATATTAATGAAGTTTATCGATTTGCGTGAAAAATCGAAATTAGGACTTTATGAAAAGAAATCGATTGAAAATCGATTTATATTAATTAGATATTAAAATATGAATTATTAATGAATTTAATAAAGAAAAGTCAAAATGTTGACTTTTGAAATCAGCGTATGAAATTGGATTTAGAAAAATAAGCTAATCGTGTAAGCGTATTATTTATATAAGAAATCTCATTAGTGAGAAAAGATTTCATAATTGAAATCCTTGCATCGGCGATGTAAATCGTTAAGCGTTTAACCTAAAGGTTAAAATAAAATAGTTGAACATATCTCGATAGAAATGTTAGTTCAAAATCTGTGATTGAGCGGCGTATTGAATTAGATTAAAATTCAAATTATATTAGAATAAGTTATCAAAGTTTATTCTAAGCGTTGAAAATCTCGGCGTGACCAGCGTGGTGGCGTGACGACTTGGCCTTGAGAAGAAGAATCGAAAATTTGACGATCGAAGTCGGTGGGCTTTACTATACTCAAAATGATAAAATGCTTACCAAATGATTTTATTTACGATGCTTATATCAAAGAATGATGATAAAATGTTTGTAAATACCACGAAAATGTTTATGTTTTATGTATGTATCATATCCATGAATGAATGAATGTTGTTGGGTCATTCCCAACTTATGAATGAAATCGAATTCGGATCTATCTGGAAGGCTTATCAAACTAGGGTTAACGTGTACCAAGAAAATAGTATTGTGGGGCTGTAAGGACAATGCTGCGGCGGTCGCGTGACGTAGGGAGGCCTCGCTTCTCGGCTAAATTATAAAAGATATGAAAAGGGTAAGGACATGGATCATACATGCAGCAGTAAAATGTTTGACGGCGATGATGTTTATGAGCGATGAAAATGATTTAGTAAGCATAAGGCATTTCAAGTAAAACCCTTATGTCTTTACCATGATGTGGCGGTGTAATTTAAATACGATAAAATGTTTTGGCATGAGTCCAGAGTGCATTCTTGTGCTCGACCTGCATGTTGTTTTAAATGTGCGAGTTGGTGATGATGGTGATGATGGAGGTGTTGAGAAGTCGAGCAGCTTTTTGAATGTTAAGCTAGAAACACTTGGGTGCGATCGTCATACGTGTATTCACATGCCTTCATGTTTTTGAACAATGTCTACTTTTGAATATTATGCTTATGTACAATTTTATGATTGAAGTCCTTGGATCGTTGGTATTCTTTTGGATCTGTTGGCTTTAGCCTTTCTGTACATTATGTTATTAATGTATATAATGGTTGAATCGTCTTATTTCGTGTTATATGTCTTGAATTAGGCTTTCATGAACCACAATCACTTTGTTCTAGTATTAGTCCTCTTTAATCCGTCTTAAGGATTATGGAACATTACAGTGGTATCGGGCGATTCGGTCTTTGATCAAAACCTTCTTTCAAGTTGAGTCTAGATTGAGTCACTAGACTTCTAGAAATCAGTGACTATACTTCGACACTCCATCACATCCATTCAGCCCGGGACGAGGGTAAATTATTTCCTTCTCAAATTCTTGAAATGAAAAGTTTAATGATGAACGGTGGAATCATTTTGAAGGAAAGCGGAAAGAAATGTTATGATGTTCGATTGAAAAATAAGTTACGAGAAAGAAATTGTCAAAACTTATTTTCATTGAAATTAATAAAAGTCATCCAAATGATTGGGAAGACTATATGATTAATGTTGCGAATGAAGCGAAGTTCATACAAGGTGATCATGTTTGAAATGAATACCTATGTTCGATAATGAGCATTATGTGCCACAAATGAAATGTTGAATTTGTAATTCAATTAATACATGCTTTAATAAGTTATATTATGAAATTGGATAAAACTTTCAGTTTTCATAATCCATTTGTTCAAATTCAAGATTTAGGTATAATGAATAAATACGCTTGACGAGCGTAAATGGCGATGTTGAAATAATGGATTCTTTGAATTGAAAGAAATGAGCAGCATGTATGAATGAGCGTGTTCTCATTCTTTAAAACTTTAGTTTCAATTTTCAAGATTGATTATGACAAATGATATGTCATCACAAGAAGAACATAGATGACGTAGAAGCATAATCACATATTGCGAAAGAACATAAGTCTGAACTTCTTTCCTTACAAGAACAAAAGAATGGCGCGAACAACGAAAGTAGCGATAGCCTCGAGTTTGAAGGCAAAAGGCGAATCACGAAGATGATTGGGACCTCAACTTTTGAAGCGAGCAGCGTCGGCGCCATCTTCGACTTGACGTGTGCGAACTCGACTTCAATCTCGGCATGTGTGACTCGACCTCGACCTCGGCATGTCGACCTCGACTTTGATCTCGGCATATGCGACTTGACTTCCACTTGGCATGTGCGATCGTCGACTTTGACTTGGAAGACCATGACATCGACTTGATATATCGACCGTGGTAGCTTGTACTACCTCGGTATAAACAACATACGACCTCGGTGTCGGCATCGCCAACAATCTTGGCGCGAGCGCAAAATTTTTCTGCATTGCGCGGTGATTTTGTTTTAGCTCGTTCTCTTTCGTCGAACTCCGAATTATGCGGTTTTGCCTGCGTACTCGTAACACTGAACTTCATTTATTATGAAGGACTGAACCCTGTTTCTATCTCCAGAATTCACGAGTCTATAGAATTTTAGTTCGAGTTTTACTTAGTACAAAGACCTTATAGTATAACATAGACTTTAGAAACTGCTAGATAATATGTTTCCTAGTAGAATAAGAGATTCACGACGTGTGATGTACATGAAAACATTTCACGATAACATTTATCTGTTCATCGGATGTGTTTGGATTGTTTATACTGCTTTATAGATTGTCCGATTTATCTAGGCTTAACGGATCGTCTAAGTTTATCTTATCATTTATCGGATAATGTTTAGTTGACTTACGCTAGTTTTATGCATGGCGGATGGAGAAGATGCGGTATCTTGCTAGGAGGAGGCTAGGACCACCGCTACGCTTGGGAAGTAGTTCGTGCTTATCGGGAGTATTGGATGTGTTACTGGCGGCGACTTGGGAGAGTTCTTGATGCAATACCTCGAGACATTGGAGGGATGCAGTATATGGTGTGGCGGTTTCGATGGCGTCAGCGCCTCTTGACCCGACTTCCGTCTGTTGGGAAGATTATGGCGGGAAGTGTCAGGTGATTACATCTACCAAGTGGCGGAGACTATGACTTGATCGCGGACTACGCGATTCATGATCATCTTAGTTATGTCTTGTGCATCTGCGGAAGCGGCCCAGAGGACCTTACCTCCTCCAGGAGTATACATGGCGTGACGACAGCGGAGTGGCTTCTACAGAGGTTCGGCGGGTTAATCTGTGGTGCCTCGGTATCTTTGATGAGCGAGACTTGCCCAGTGGATAGAGGCGGCGCGACCGATTGCACTCGGGCGCTGTTTTTCCACGTTGTCTTTGGACATCCTCTCGTCCACCACTCCGCGCCCTACCATGATGGCGGCTCCACCACCTCGGTGAGCCCTACGCGATGGCGGCTCAGCGCCTCCGGTGAGCCCTATCGTCGTACGGCGAGGATGAGGTGTCGGACACTCGGGATGCCTCTGATCCGGTGCGTGTTAGTTACTGTCCGGGCGCGAGGATTCGGCCCGTCTGCGACATCCATGCGATCGAAGAGGATGGAGCGGGACCATCGAGGTTCGTGCGAGGGGCGACTACGATGAGGAAGAAGATCACGATGAGGATGAGGAAGAGTGAGAGAGTTCGAGATGAAGGCGAGCGTAGATTTTTGAGGGCGTGTATAGTGTAGTATGTATATAGTGTGGTTGCTTATGTATATAGTGGAAGTGAAAACTTAGTGTTTTGTAATGACACGTAAAGCTTGTGTATGTAACTTCCTTTTGATAGCGCTTGTCGAGCGTGACCTTTCTTATGGCAAAATTTTTACGATGTATATATGACCACAGAATGGGCTTTTGCGGCAAAAAAAAAAGGTGTATGACAAAGATGAAATGTTTTTATTAAAAGGCATTTTACAATAAGATTGTATGATGATATTATGTATGTTTAAATTGTGAAAATAATGGGTTTTAATTGAATGTCTTATATAACAGAATGCCTAGAAGAGATCGGAACAAGGGATTAGAGGTAGAGGAAGAGGAAGGGAAGAGGTAGAATCGGTTCGAGAACCAGAAATTATACCTCAACCCCCTGCTCCACTGATCGTGAGATAGAGGAACTCTTTCTAAAGCGAGAACCCTCACATCTTTAATGGGAAAGGAAATCACGATGAGGCGAACAATGGATAAGGAAGCGATGGAGCGGATTTTGACTTTCTCGATGCACCGCACGGGGGCGGTATCGTGCATTACTTTTCGACTTTACGGACTGCCGACACGGTGGGAAGCCGGAGAAAGATTTTCACACGAGCAAATGGGCGGGTTTACTTGGGAAGACTTGAGGGAGATGTATGAAAATACATCCAGAAAAATTATAGAAAAAGGAAGAGAGCGAATTCTTCGTTTTAAAGCAAGAAGATGTCGATAACACTATGATCGCATCTTTGCGACATGTCGAGTATGCACTGATCGGTGAACAGAGACACGAAGATGTCGAGAGAAGTTTAGGTCGGGTCTAAGGCGGAGATCGGGATGTCTCTCGCGACCATGGAGACTTGACCTATATCGAGGCTCTTGGGCGGCCTTAGATATAGAAGCGGCGATGCGGATGATAAGTCACATCGGCTCGGACCGAATCACGGAGATAGAGGTAAAGGAAGTGGGAACCAAAATTTGGTGGCAATAGCGGGAAATCTGATAATGTGAGCAAGCGGCAATGGTAAGGAATGTGGCGCCTCCGGGGCGAGGATGGAAGAGGCCGATCTTTTCCCTCCGTGAGAGGTCCACAGAAGCGAGTTAGGGCTCTACCTTGTCCAAAGTGCGGAAAATGCACAAGGGGCGTGCATGGCGGGCAGCGGAGGCTGTTTTAAGTGTGGTGTGAAAGGGCATTACGCTAATAATTGCCACAGGACACGCCGGAAAGCGATGGTAGGCGAATCAGCCCGACAATGCCCGACCACTCGGAGCTATTCAATTCTGCCCCAACCTCGGTGACAAGTGCAACAGCGCGGTGGCGGCAACCCGACAGGCGGCAACCACAGCGGCGGCGTCGGCGGCGACGCGTCGACCGCAACGCAACAACGACCGCAGAATCAACAAGGACAAAGCGCCCGTCGACCTCGGCCCATTTCGGTAGGCGTATGCTCTACATCGGGCGGCGAGCGAGCAGAACGAGAAGCACTGGCGGTATAGAATTCTACTCAACACGCAACAATTATATTGTTGTTCGATCGGTGCTTCACATTCCTTTATATCAAGAACATGTGTTGATATGTTTGAACTTAGATCACGAGAAGGCCAATCGGGACATGAGAATCTCTTCACTGTGGGTGGGATTATGGTATTACGCATTTTTGCTCGAACTAGAGTTGAACTTAGGATCATAGGGTTACGGCGAACAATTTGAACATAATACCCATGGGTGGCGTAGATATAATTTTAGGAATGGATTGGTTAGCTACAAACCATTCCACGATTCTTTGCAAGAGAGGAAAATTTCATTTCATTTTCTGGACAAGAAGCTACTCATTTCCACGGAATCGGCATGGGAAGAAAGTCCGATTATATCGACCTTGAAGCGAGAGGATGATAACGAGGAAAGGATGCCACAGCGTATCTTGTTTACATGAGCAGGGAAGATAAAAGCGGAAATGAAGGCTGAAGATGTAGAAATAGTTTGCGAATTCCCGGATGTTTTCACGAAAACCTACCGAGATTACCTCACGATGAGACAATTGGAATTCACCATCGACTTGGAACCGGATCGGCTCAGGTGTTGAAGGCCCTTATAGAATGGCTCAGAAGGAACTAGAAGAATTGAAGATCCAAATCCGAGAGCTTTTGGACCTAGGTTTTATCGAGACCTAGCGTTTACGCGGGGGCGCCTTATTCATTTGTCGAAAAGAAAGCGGTTCCTTGAGGATGTGTATAGATTATCGGGGCCCGAATAAGATGACGCGAAGAATAAATATCCTTTGCGAGGATAGATGACTGTTTGATCAATTACGAGGCGGTGTATTCTCGAAGATTGACCTCAAGTCGGGTTATCACCAACTCAATCACGGTAGGGAAGATGTATCCAGGCGCATTAGGACGGTATAACTTATGAATTCATAGTTGTGCCGTTCGGTTGACAAATGCACCAACCGTATTTATGGATCTTATGAACAGAGTGTTTCATCCATACTTAGATAAATTCGTTTTGGTCTTTATAGATGATATTCTCATCTATTGAAGAATGAAGAAGACCATAAGAATCATCTAAGAGCGGTATTGAAATCTTGAGAGATGAGCGACTTTTGCTAAGTTTAGCAAATCGAGTTTTGGTGAAGGAAGTAATGTTCCTTGGACACATTGTGTCTGCTGAAGGAATTAAAGTAGATCCGACCAAAGTAGAGGTCATGCGAGAATGGAAATCGCGAGGACTAGAGCGAGATCGAGAGTTTCACAGGACTGGTGGTTATTATGGGAGATTTATCGGGGATTCTCCAAAATTGCAAGGCCAATAACCTTGACTCGAAGAAAATCAAGTTCAAATGGTGAAGAATGTGAGGAGAATTTTGGAAGCTTAAGGAAAAGCGGCAAGTGCACAGTCTTGATTCGGGAAGCAGATAAAGAATGTAGTTTATCTTGATGCTTCTAGAAGCGTGGGTTGTGTCTTGATGCGGGAAGGAAAAGTGATAGCTTATGCCTCCGACAACAGACCACATGGTGAACTACCAAACTCATGACACGGAACTAGCTGCGATGGTTCATCGCTGAAAATTTGGAACACCATCTTTATAGAGTGAGATGTGAGATCTTCTGAGACCATAAGAGTTTGAAGTACTTTTGGCGGAGAGATCTAAACATGAGCGGAGAAGATGGCTCGAACTAGTGAAGGATTACGACGTGGTATTAACTATCACCCGGGTAAAGCGAATGTAGTAGGCGATGCCTAAGTCGTAAAAATCAAACTAAATTGAGATGTCTCCTTACAAAGGAAAAGAAACTCGTTGAAGAGTTTGAGAAAATGAAGATAGAAATGGTTGAAAGTCGAGAGGCGATCATGAGCTATATTGCTACACTCGCTTGACGTCGACTTAAGAAAAAGAATCATAGAAGGACAAAGGATGGAGGAAAAGTTAAAAAGAGAGCAAGTAAGGTTGAAGGACTAAAGAATTTTCAAAGCACCGATAATGCTTTATTATTTGAAGGAAGATTATGTGTTCAGGACAACAACGATCTTGGAATGAAATCATGAGTGAAGCTCATGACACATATCTGACCCGCCGGGCAACACGAAAATGTATCGAAGACTTAAGAAAAAGGTTACGGTGGGAAGGTATGAAGCGAGGCGTAGCCTCTTTTGTAGGCGTTGTATTGTTTGCCAGCGGGTGAAAGCATTGCACGCGCCTACGGAAGGTTGCAACCTTGGGAATACCGAATGGAAGTGGGATGAGATAGCGATGGACTTCGTTGCGGGTCTACCAAAGTCGAAAAGGGAAACAACGCCATCGGGTAGTTGTTGATGAGCTCACAAAATGTGCATTTACGCGATTCGGATCATGCATGGATCGATAAGTTAGCCGATTGTATGTAAAAGAAATTCTACGACTTCATGGGTGCCAAAATCTATCACGTCGATAGAGACTCCAGTTCACTTGAGATTAGGGTTAGCTTGCAAAAAATTAGGCGCAGTTGAATTTGACCTGACATTTCACCCGGTGATGGTCAATCGAAAGGACGATTGGACACTAGAAGATATGCTAAGAAACGGTAGTGTTGGATCGAGGTGCAAAGTGGGAAGATGTTTTACCCTTATTGAATTTGCTACAATAATAGTTACCAGCGACGATTAATATGACCCCATCTGAAGCGTATGGAAAGAAATGTAGATCAGCGCTTTATTGGGATGAAGTGGGTGAAAGAAGAGTCGTAGGACGACAAGCGATAAGTGAAATGATTGAAATCGTCGGACAAATTAGGCGAAAGAATAAAAGAAGCTCAAGATAGACAAAAGTAAATGCGGCGATGCTGGCGTGAATCGAGCTATATTTTGAGGCGGAGATAAAGTCTTTCTCAAAGTCTCTCCATGAAGGGGATTATAAGGTTTGGGTAAAGGAAAACTAAGACCCGTTTATAGGACCTTATGAGATCTAGAAAGGATAGGCCCATGTAGCTATGGGTTGGCTCTTCACTTGATGTCGGGGAATGTACTGGCGTGTTTCACGTGTCACAATTAAGAAAATATGTACGATCCAAACCGTGATCCATCGAGGCGGCGTGATCCTCGATCCGGATATGAGCTATGAAGAAGAACTCGGCGATTCTAGGCCGTAAAGTTCGGCAATTACAAAGTAAGTCCATTCGCTAGTCAAAGTGTTGTGGAACATCATGGACGAAGAGAGCCGCGTGGGAGCTTGAGGATGCTATGAAAGAGCGATACCGGTTTTCTAAGGTATGCAAATTTGGGACGAAATTTCTTTTAAGGAGGGTAGAATGTAATATCCAGAAGAATTAAATACCTAATTACGATATTTAAATTTGTAAATTAGGGTTTCGTGAAAAAATTTAATTAGTAATTTATCGAATAATGATTTCGATTAATTATGAGATAATGAATTCTATTTATATTCACTAAAATTGTGAATTAAGGAATAGAACTTTATAAAGTATTTCGGCGGTATAATTTTAACGTCGATTGGTATCGATAGTTAAAATTTAAGTAAAATTCTAAAGCAACGAAGCTTAGAATTAAATTCCATATTAAGCGGGATAATCTAATAAAGTGATTACGACTTTATTCGACCATTTTGAGATAGTCGATAGTTAACGTTTTGAGGCGTTTCAGCGTTAACGTTTGAGATAAATAGAAAGATGAGATTAATGATCAAGGAATTATAGTATTTAGATTCCTATGATTATTATATGTAATTAGAGTATTATTTAGCATTATAACAATGCTAGAATATTACGGGTTAATTTATGAACAATGCACTAATTTTGAAAACCCTAATTGAAAATTAGGGTTTCACACATGAAATGATTCTAATAAATTTTCTTATGATATAATTTATCATTTAAGATATATATTATAATATATATCTAATAATGGCATAATCAAATTTTGGCCTTTTAAAATTAAAAGTGTAGTGACCTTACATGATGAAACAAAGTTTCGTGTGTTTTGGATTTGCAATGCTATGTTGTGATTAAATCATGCAAGTGAGATATAATTTGTGCACATTAACCAAGTAATTTTAATTGAAGTCAGTGGAGCTTTGCTTGTGAGGGCCGTATATATTTGACTCAAATTGAGGATGGAAGGTTTAATCCAATTCTTGATGATGTATTGCATATGGTAGAGTGTAGATGTGATTCATATCTTAGCATGAGACAAAAAAAGTAACTCATTCTCCTTGTGCTTGAGAGAGCCGGCGGCTCTTGTTCAACCAACACATGAAATCAAATTGTTTTGCTCGATGTGTATTAACTTTGTGTAAGAGATATTTATTTGATGATGTATTACATGGTGAGTCACAAATTAATTGTCTTGCATGTGTGTGTGAGTGTTAGAACCGAGATTGAGAGAGATTGATACATCATATAATTGATTACTTAAGTAGTGTATAACTTAAAACACTTTCATCTCTTCACAAAAAAAAAAGCGCAACATTCTGAGGCAAAAGAAAAACTTGAGATTATTCTTCTTCTATTCTTCACAAAAGCTTGAGCTCTAATCCTTGCACAATTAATCCAAACCGTTAAAGAGGTTAGATATCGAGCGAGCTTGATTATCGTTAAAATTTCCAATTTTGAATGGTTCGATTTTAATTATTAAGCATGTGTTCTTAATGAAAATTTAGCTAGCATGTCTTATTATTCATTAATTATGTTGAGCATGAAATATAAGTTTCATATTGATGTTTTATTTGGAAGATAAGTATGTTATGTTTAATTATTATGACTACAAAAATTTCTATGTTTAATTTGTTAATGGATTAATGTTATATATTAGCAAGGAACTCATAGTGATTATTTGGAAATTTTAAAAAATCCTAAGCTATAGTTTCAATATTACGAAAATATTGAGAAAAATGCTAAGTTAGTGAACAATTTTGTTTGAGAAATGTAATAGCATAATGATGATCTAGAGTATTGATTATGCATTATATGAATTGATTAAATTTTTAATGAATATATGCTCAATTTCATGAAATGGCGAGAACTATGGGGCTTGATTTAAGCATGATCATGTTAATTCTAGTATGATATTAGGATGAAATAGTGTTATACTATAGTATATAAGCATAGTGTAATTTAATTAAATTTTATAAAAATGTTTAGTGTAGTGTTTGTTAGGCGAAACCTTTGGACAACAATACCTTGGTATAGAAATTTCATATGTTGGACTATAGGTTATAAATATGGTATAGATTAATGTTGGGGCCTTGTATAAATTAACTAGAATTTTAGAAAATTAATTGGGCAATTTTGCCTAAGAACAGTAGCCTATATGGAATAAATAAGTGATGCCCAAAATTTCTATAGTTAATGTTAATACATATTAGTGATACTATGATAAAATAGTACACTATATGAATTTAGAATAATTTTGGAAGAAGGATGAAAAAAGAGCTTAAACTTAGTGAGCTAGTAATAATATATTAAGGTTTTAAATCCTTAATATCAAGAAAAATAATACATTATATGTCTAAAATTAATTTAGACATATTAAGATTATGAAATTTTATAAACATAGAATACTATGTTTATAATGACGATTATATTAAATAACGTTAGAAATGAAAAATAATGTTTAAAGAATAAGTTAATTAATATTTAAGAAAAATATTAATGAAGTTTATCGATTTGCGTGAAAAATCGAAATTAGGACTTTATGAAAAGAAATCGATTGAAAATCGATTTATATTAATTAGATATTAAAATATGAATTATTAATGAATTTAATAAAGAAAAGTCAAAATGTTGACTTTTGAAATCAACGTGTAAAATCGTTAGAAAAATCAGCTAATACGTGTAAAGCGTATTATTTATATAAGGAAATCTCATTAGTGAGAAAGATTTCATAATTGAAATCCTTGCATCGAAAAACATGTAAATCGTTAAGCGTTTAACCAAAGGTTAAAATAAAATAGTTGAACATATCACGAATGCGAAATGTTAGTTCAATCTGCGATTGAGCGGCGTATTGAATTAGTTAAGAATTCAAATTATATTAGAATAAGTTATCAAAGTTTATTCTAAGCGTTGAAAATCTCGGCGTGACCAGCGTATCGTTTTACGTAAAGGTGTAGAAAGGCGTGCGACGACTTGGTGAAGAAGAATCGAAAATTTGACGATCAAGAAGTCGGTGGGCTTTACTATACTCAAAATGATAAAATGCTTACAAATGATTTTATTTCGATGCTTATATCGAAGAATGATGATAAAATGTTTGTAAATTACACCGCGAAAATGTTTATGTTTTATGTATGTATCCTATCCATGAATGAATGAATGTTGTTGGGTCATTCCCAACTTATGAATGAAATCGAATCGGATCTATCTTGGGAAGGCTTATACAGCTAGGGTTAGCGTGTACCTGAAAATAGTAGTATGGGGCTGTAAGGACAATGCTGCGGCGGTCGCGGACGTGAGAGGGCCTCCTTCTCGACGGCTAAATTATAAAGATATGAAAAGGGTAAGGACATGGATCATACATGCAGTAAAATGCTTGTGGCGATGGTGTTTATGAGCGATGAAAATGATTTAGTAAGCATAAGGCATTTAGTAAAACCATATGTCTTACCATGATGTGGCATGTAATTTAAATACGATAAAATGTTTTGGCATGAGTCCAGGTGCATTCTTGTACTCGACCTTGCATGTTGTTTTAAATGTGCGGGTTGGTGTTGATGGTGATGATGGAGGGTGTTGAGAAGTCGAGCAGCTTTTGAATGTTAAGCTAGAAACCTTGGGTGCGATCGTAAATACGTATTCACATGCCTACTGCGTGTTTTGAACAATGTCTACTTTTGAATATTATGCTTATATACGAATTTTAACAGGTTGAAGTCCTTGAGATCGTTGGTATTCTTTTGGATCACATTGGCTAGCCTTTCACATACATTATGTTATTAATGTATATAATGGTTGAATCGTCTTATTTTACGTGTTATATGTGTTGAATTAGGCTTTCATGAACCACAATCACTTGTCCTAGTATTAGTCCTCTTTAATCTTTCTTAAGGATTATGGGGTACATTTACAAAAGGATTTTATAACGTTAAACACTACAAACATTAAAAAGAAATGAAAAATTAAAGATACATTACCAAATATAAAGATAATAGTTATTTACATTTTCCGAAAAAATACGAAGAGTATATAGATAAATTCTACTTTGAAAACATCAATCATGATTTAAAATCGTTAATGGATGTACAAGTAATATAAGAAAAAAAAATGTGACGACACTAAATCCAAATCAATCAATACCGAGCGTTCAAACTAGAACAACATAAATATAATACCGAACACTAAAAACAATCAATACGAACACTAAGGGATAGTTATATATTAATCGATTTCAAAAAATATATAATCCATAAAAGCATAAAATAAGCGTTCGGGATCTTATTTTAAAGCCACACACCATACGTAGTCTTCGCGTCCAACAAGACCTCAGGATCTTTTCTCCCATTTCTCCCTTTTGGTTATTATTCTTTCCATTATAATAAAACATTCCTGCTCTACTTTCACTTCAACGGTGTTCTTTTCCTCATCTTTAAAGGTTTGTCTCTTTTATTGTTTACGTAATGCTTACAAGATTGATTGTTTACGTAACTATCGATTAATATATAACTATCCCTTAGAAGTAAATCAATCATGATTTAAAATCATTTCCTAATATACTTCTATAAAATATCAACAATGGATGTATGAATAATTCTTAATTCAAAACAAGGGAGGGCAAAGAGTACTTACTAGTTTCTCTTCAGTATTCTTGTCAACTTGTTTTCCGCTCTTTTGCTGTCTTGTATGGACAAACAAATCTAGATGTGATGGCTCTTTACCATATTTTTGGCGGTACTATAAATATGAAAAATATAAAAAATTACTATACTATGATACATTATTAAACAACAAATCTCAACATTGTGTGTGTGTGTTGGCCTAGTGGTAGAGTGGTTAATGCCGAGGCGAAGGTCTCGAGGTTCGAGTCCATAGTGGCCGTACCTTTAAAAATTCTGTATTAATTGACGAAATCTCAACATTGTTTGATGTATAATACCTCTTCTATAGCATTGGCCATATCCTTTCGTCCCGATCTAGGAGGAAGTTTAACATGCTTTCATTGTTATTTATTAGTCTTACTAAGTTTCTATAATTCAACCAAACAACAAAAGTTGCATTTTATAGATAAATATTTTAATAGAAACAAATGAAAATTATTCGATATTAATAACTTTGAATTGCAATACCACCTTGCATTTTTAGAGCTCGATGGTTTACCAAGCTAGGCCGTTGATCGAACTTCCACCCTTTGTGGACATTTTGACACTCGTAACTCTTGTCATGCCTATCACGAGTATAATACTTTGCTTTCAATCTATTCTTCCAATCCTTCCAAAGTTTTCCAAGTTTCTTAAGACAATTTTTTTATAATTATACATCGAGTTTAATATTTTCCTACAACCAAAACATAAAGATATATAGTGAAAGAAAGATGAATGATTAATAATTGTTATAAGTTAAAAGATGATGGTAGTGTATGGTGAAAATGTTGATGATAATAGAAAAATCAAAATCTGAAAAATAAATTAAAATTTGAATTGAACATAGTACCTTCACTTCATCAACGAGATCCTTTTGAGTATTAGGGATGCCCTCCAATCGTATAAAGCGGTAATTTGATTCCATCTTTGCTAAGATTCTAGTGAGATGAAAAATCTGACATTGATTACGATGGCGTGATTGGTGCATCTAGTTCTAGTGCATGACCTTTCACATGCCCCATTCAAGCCCATCTTTGCGGGTCCCCTTCTAACTATAACTATTAATTATTGTTATGCAATAGTATAATTAGAAATAATATTACAACGATTACAATACCATAAACAAAAATAAAGATATGATGTTCGTTGGTCATTACCATTATCAAAATTATTTTGTGTCTAATCGGGATCACTATCATCGGATGAGGATATATGAGTATCGAGTTCCTCATATTGGTGTCACAGTTCCATCAGAGTCGAATTATCGTCGATGTTGTTTGTAGTTTGGGTATCTTGAACTAAGGTGTCGACATTGATCCTATTAGGCGTCGGGATTTCTTAAGTATTGGTGCCATGGTAGCTGCAAATTGGTAACTATGTTAAAACTTACTAACTTTTGAAGCAAAAAGTAAAGGTGAAAAAATTGCATTAAGAACTATGATGTGAGCAGGCATGAAAGGTCAAAGCGAGGCAAAATGTTTCGAGGCGAAGGTTGATATCATCTCCCTACTACATGATAACAATATTATTATAAATTTCATATATAAAGTCTAACAAGTGCAACAATTGAGAAGTCATTCCGTCAATTAGTAACCCCATGGTAAATATATATTTCCATTTTAATTATAAAAGCAGTTTCATAGTTAACTAGGAATAAACTTGACAAACATATAGTTCGAGAACCACCACTAGTAAATATGTATCTTGAAAAAACTTGACAAGCATATGGTGCGACAATTCTTTCGTGCGCATATAGTGCAACAATTCTTTTGTGCGACATATAGTGCGGCGAGGAACCACCACTAGGAATAAACTTGACAAGCATATAGTGCAACAATTCTTTTGTGCAAGTCTTGATTTGTGGTGAAGTTAACATGAAACAAGCAATGCATATTGAAAAAAACTAGTATACAAGTGGTAAAAAATACTTAAAGACCGATATCGGTATGTCGAGTTCTAACGTTTTATTAAGAACATATGATTTGATCTTAAATGTAAAGATGCTTAAAGACACATTATCAAAGTATGTCAAGTTCTGTTACTTCCTAACATTTTAAAAACTTTTTATGATTCTGTAAAATACTAAAGATACATAAAGATGCTTAAAGATACATTAACTTAAAGACATGTTATCAGAAAGATACATTTACTTCTTAAATGTAAAGATGCTTAAAGATACATAAACTTTTTATGATTATGCAAAATACTTAAAGACCTGTTATCAGAGTAAAGATGCTCTGTTACTTCCTAACGTTTTACTTCATGTGACATGTTATCGAGTATGTCAAGTTCTAACGTTTTACTTAAAGACCGATATCAAAGTAAAGATGCTCATTCGTCCTTATATGTGACTGATCGATCATTCATTTTTACGATAGAGGCTTTGTTGTTCATTGTTACGTCTTCTCGTTTAAGCTAGAGCTAAGAAGATTAGTGGCTCTCTCTCTCACACACACAAAAGACAATGGCACAAGGTAGGTGTTTAGTGGTGCGCAATACATTGAGTTGGATACAAAATTGGAAAAAGAGTTTATAGTTTTCTTTGTGATTACGTGAACTACTTCAAAATTTCCCCTATCTAATTGACACGAAACCTAACAAATAAATGATATATCTCATCCAGTCACTATCAACATCGTGTTCATTTTCAACATCTTTCAACATGTCGTTTGTCTCACCAATTAGGCCCACGGTATCCATACCATACAACATTGCATTTACGTACTTAAAATACCTTGTCTCTCTCTCACCATCGGAGAGGTCGGTACATTGTTACTCTGTCTCTCAAGTGAAAGCAGTGATTCACGCCTCAACACAACGATTTATCACGAGACATACATAAATGTCATTTATGATTATGTTACAAGAAAGGTTAGTCTCTCAGTGAAAGCGAACACTTATATCTGAAATACATATATCTGAAGATTAAAGAATTTATCACGGACTCACAAAAGAATTGCTGCACATTCATTCGGTCATTTCATCGAACATCTTGAGAGAGAAATCTAAATGTCATTTATGATTATGTTACAAGAAAGATAGATAGTTAACAAACTAATCCCAACAACAAAAATTGGATAGATAGTTTACAAACTAATCCCACAACAAAAATTGGATAGATAGTTAACATGAGAACTCATAGAAATCGAAATAATTTGAGGCATAGGAAAAATCGCTATACTACGATGGTGATGCGAGATTTTGAAGAATTTGATGGTTGGGGTGCGCTTTTGGGAGGCGGAGGAATTGAAGGTTGGTTTTCTTCTTCACGTTCTCTTTGTAAGTGAGGATAGGTTTATTTTTCCATATATCTACATGTATTACGGAAGGAATTAACCATATATTGAGTATTAGATTTGTGTATGGGTTATCTTTCACGAATAATAGAAACAAATCTACCGAAAAATAGTTTAGTGGTGGGAGGAAGCAAGAGGGGCGGGAATTCTCGCGATGTTACGTAAATTTTGGGCAGGAGGAGCGGACCACTCCTCTTAATTCTATCATTTCTTATTATATACATAAGAGAATATAAATATATTAATTAATGTTCATTTTCATGAAATCAACTTTGGTCTAGTGGTAGTGCTTTAATTTGTATCCAAATGATATTGTGTTCGAATCTTATCGACACTTGTTTTTAAGTTTTTTCTTTTTGATGCCATGGCGTAAATTGAGTTAAGTTTTATATTTTTGATCACGAACACTTGTTTTAAGTTTTATTTTTTTATCGGCGGTGTAAATTGTAAGTTTTATATTTTTATGCACATAAATTGAGTTAAGTTTTATATTTTTGATGCGGTACAAATTGAGTTAAATTAAATTACATGCGACGCGGATCCATGAAGAATCACGCAAACCAAAGATTTCGCGAAATTCACGCAAATATCGATTGGGCGAATTCATGCAAATGTCGATTCGATGAGTAAATAGTGTTTTCAATGACGGCCCTTACGAGGGATTTTGGGCAAATTCCTTATCTAGAAGGTCAAATTGTAATTTATCGATTTTTCGGGTTTTGTAATTTCGTTTTAATTTTAAAAATAATAGAATAATATATAGAATAATAGCTTGTAATATATGTTTCTTAATTTACTTACATTTTATTCTAACATTGAACTTAATTATCTATACTAACTTATCTTTTACTTTTTAATTTATATAATCGAGAATAAAATACATGTATATATGTTTTGAAAAAACATTTATAATTAACTTATCTTTTCTGTATAATTATTCTTTTCATTAAAATATGATTATTTTACACATATTTTCTATTTTTATATAATTTACCTTTTTACTTTTAAATTACAACATTCACAAAAATAGTTATAGAATGCCGAATTAATCGGTTATTGGTATCGATAATCGAAATTAACTTTAAATCCGTTATCGAAATCAAGTCGAATCTTGAATTAATCGGTTATTGGTATTTGATATTCGTTGGATATCGATTTGGTTCGACGATTAACCGATATCCATAACCATTTAAGCAACCCTATATATTGGGTGGAGCACGGTCGGTTAATGACTATTTTCATATATAAAAAATCTTATCATGCGATTTTTTCAATTCTAATAATCGCTGAAAAATAAAATAAAAACACATTACAAAGTACAAATAATCGTTATATCGAAGACCGCAAAAATTTGTCTTCATAGCTATAACAAAACCCTCGGGAGGCCGAGCCCTATCGTCGGTTAGAACAACCAGCCCAAATGATTTCGGGATGAAAATCTGAGGCAAGCTCTATTATGGCGGGGCTTCAAGATAAGAAGGAAAAGAAAAACCTACCCAAATCCTTAAAAGCGGAAACCTACCCTACAAACATAGGGAGGAGAATCGAGAGTTAAAACTTCAAAACCACCGCGAGTCGGTGGCGACACCGACACAACACGGCCCTCATAGCCGTGAGACTCCCAGAAGAAGAAGAAGAAGAAGCCATAGATAACTTACTTGTTTTATGTAGATATCGAAGAAGATGGCCAATGCTCTGGCGAAAATGATGATGGCGGAAAATACGAACAGGTATTTTCGGAAGACAAAGAGTTTTCTTTTGAGTTTGAAATGGGCGGATAAAGTGAAATGGGAAAAGGCGTATCATGGAAGTTATTTCCCAATGTGCACTATCGGGACCCCAACTACTTCGCATTAAATGAATGTGGCGTACTCCGTGTTCGACATTGGCGAGACATCCGCGTCGACCTCGACGCGATGTTACACCTCCAACCACGGCGTCGTATAACCGATCTCGATAAAGATTACGTGTCGACCTCAGCAGGCGGCAGTATTCGACTTGACGATAAGAGCGAAGCGACATCTGACTTGACGAGCGCGGCGGGTGAAGCGGCGACATCTGACCGGCGAGCGCCTCGGCGGTGAGCCAAGCGACATACAAGCGAGGACTTTATGCACTCCACCTCGCGGATCACGAGTTTCGGTGAAGCAATGTCGAGAACACTTGTCCCCCATCCATCACGACCTCACTTCTCGTCTTTTTTTTGGGATGTGATAGGATCGACCAAACTACTAGGCCCAAGCATCGGGCCCAATATAAATGGGCCCCGACTATAAAGCTCGGCCTATGTGAATTTAGCCGAAGACTCCTAAACCAACTACAACTCATATCACGAGAGGCGGAAGATTGAGATGCATATCTAAAGAATCCTTATGAGGAAGACTTTGTATTAGAGTCGAACTCATTATGGTGGTTTATAAATAGAGGCTAGGTTAGAGAAATCATTAGCTACTCTCTTTGTAATCGCTTTTACACACTCGATACATACACTATCTTGCTCGTGGGCGTAGATCTATTTCAACGGATCGAACCACGTTAATTCCTCGTGTTCATTCGCATTTATTACCTTACGAAATTAAGACCGATCGGTAATAATCTTGTTAAACTTCTTATTGTAATTGTTGTTTGATTATGATTGATTAGTAAAATATGCATCATTTGAATTAATTGAATCATAGAGTGAATTATCTTTGAAATAATGTTTTAAGTGAGTCGAGCTCGAATTGAGTTCGATCTCGAGCTCGAATCTTGATTCGATCTCGAGCTCGAATCGAGTTTGATCTCGAACTCGAGCTCGAATAACACATTATCAAACGAATTCGATCTCAAGTTCGAGCTCGGCGAGCAAAGTCGAACACGGCGAGTTCGAGTTCGAGTTGAATATGTCTCATAAGCGGTAGTTATCGAACGAATTCGAGCTACTCATGACTCAAAATTTTATAACGAACAGAGCTCGAGCTCAATTTAAAGCTCGAATTCAAACTCGAGCGAATAAAATTTAAGCGAGCGAACTCGAGCTTGATAGTGTTCGGCTCGGTTCGTATCAACCTAGTTTTATCCATATCGATTTGAAATAACTCATAATCCATTAAATTATAAAGCAGCGATTTCGATTCGGTTCTTATTCGGTTCGGTCGGTTACGGTTTGAGACACTGCTCAAATTCGGACCGCTTAAGATCCATAATTGATGGTTGGTCGATCCGGATCCGATGTCTAATGGGTCGGTTCGAACAAAACCATTACTTATTTATTGGTTACAGTGGGATAAAATCCACCCATTGACATCCCTACCTCCGTCCCCAATTTTTTCCTTAGAATCTTCATCACGAGTTTTAATAAAGTTATTGAATGTGTTGAGAGTGAAATAAGGGTTTCACATTAATATAGTGTTCAATTAATTAGTGATGGATCATGAGTGGTAAAATATAAATAAATGATGTTGTTGAGGATAAAAATGAGATATAATGGTTGACCATGTATGGTAAAATGTATAAATAAAAGTATTGTTGATTATAATAAATTGAGAGTATTTTGTGGTATGATTTTATAAATGAAATAGAAAAAATTTAAGAGACATACAAAAATGAAAATTATGAAGAAAATTGAGAGATAAAAGATTAATAAATATGGAATTGTGCACGAACCTCATTATGTTATATGATATTACACTTGTTTTCATAAATAAAAATTAAATTCAAGCTGAATGTTTGATAGTTCAGTCACTTACATAAAAAAAATTGCTTTCACGGGTAGAGATGACAATGGATCTCGGATCGGTCCGGATCCGTGGATCGGGATCCATTTTTGGATCGGATCCTCAAAAATGGATTCGATGGATCTGGATCCTACTCTCATATTCGGATCGGATCTAGGATTTAATTTTGAGACTCGGATCGGTCGGATCCGGCCCGTAGATATATATATATATATATATATATATATATATATATATATATATATATATATATATATTATTATTATTATAATTAAATACCTAACCCCAACTTAAAACTCTTCAATTTCTTTTTCAAATTCTCCCAAAACAAATATGCTCCCAATTTCATTTCAAATTCTCTCAATTATGTATCAATCGGCATTCACGACGGTCGCGTGAATTACACCACCCGACGATCGAGTTGTTTGTTGTTTCCTACTTTATAGTACATTTGTAACTAACGTCTTCCAATATAGTGATAATTGTAGAAATTCTAAATAATTATTATAGTATTATTGTGTATTTAGAGTATTATGGTATTCTTGTGAATTATAGTTGATTTAGAATTTATTTTAGAAGCGAACATATGGATCCGGATCTAGACCACGGATCATGTGGATCTTATGGATCTCGATCTAATTTTTTGGACCCGATGGATGCGAAGCAAAAAAAATCGGATCGAATACGGGCCTGGCCATATCCGGTCTAGATCAAGCCTATTGTCATCCCTATTCACGGGTTTAACTTAAATGATTAAAATCTAATAAATTTGAATAGGAACCAAATATCAAGTCTTAATAGATGCAGTGTAGAATTATATTCTCTTTAAAACAACTTTTATGAATACTATATAAAGAATTTCACCATTAAATTATCATTATTTATCGTTTCAAATTCGCATGAAATTGAAATATAGGTTCCTAAGGAAAGTGTCCCTCCTTGGACAAGAAAAGAAAATTAATTATATTCTCATTAAAGAAAAGGTAAAAATTCACGAAATCTGATTTCTATGTTCTGTCTCGGTCTTAAACGAAAAGGAAGTGTGAAAAGGCAGCAGGAAATACGCGGAAGCGGCTGGTCACCGGCGTTCAACGGTCAAGAATTGAGAAAAGGACTCATATTGATCGTTGAACCAACGGACAGCTGTCGGTTAGTGACTGGATGGCGCACGCGCGATGGCAGGAGACAAACTAATGTGGAAGTTATCATCAATTATGATTTATTTGTTACATCAATAAATAGGGATTTAAAAAAAATCTATTCATATTATATATTTATATATAATACCTAAAAAGATTATATTGGTCCAGCTCAATTTTATTTTATCCAGTTCGCATATTAATTAATTTGAGAAATATCTTTTAACCCTCAACAGTATTTGAGGTAAAAATTAATCTTCCTTCATTTTTTTTTTTTGTACGTAGTGGGCTTTGCAATCAAGTCACAAAGGATACCTGATTTTTAATTTGATTTTTAACCACTAGGACAAACAACGATTTTGTTATATCGAAAATTTCATTTAATTTATCATCTAATTTTTATTTATATTTAATCTTTATGACTCGAATTTACTTATATATATATAAAATATATATCGAGAAAAAATGTTATACATATATATTTAGTGAGCAAAGCTCACGTTTAGACCACTTCAGCATTATTCTTTTTATTTTATACATTTATTTCAATTCTAATACATAAGAAATTGAAGCTTGAATTGTTTGTTTTTCATTTATTTGAAGTTAAATGAAAAGCGAACAATCAACTTTATTTCTTATATAATTTATTAAACTGATAATGTAAATAATAATTTCTAGTGTATTGGAATCAAGATAAATGTATAAACAAAAAGAATAATGCTAAAGTGGTCTAAGCGTGAGAGGTGCTCAAGAAAGGTATCGACATAACATTCTCTGACATATATTTTCAATATAACAATGTCACTTAACACTTAAACATGTAATGAATATTCTACTATTAAATTTATTTGATTATTACTAGTATATTGTTATATATTAAATATTCACATATTACATACATACTTATTTACTATAATATGCTTAGTCATTTACAATCCTATTAGTTTAATCTTATCGATTAAAATGAGAAAAAATGAATTCAATGCAATATTGTATATTTTCAAAGAGATTAATAACATAATACTTTTTAGTTTTTATAAAATTAATTTTACTACAACACTAAATATATAATGAAAATCTCACGTAATTGTATAAATAGATGTAATTAATACTCCTATCTATCCCGCTATAAGTGGTTTGTATTCTTCTTTGGGTTGTATACCATCTAAGTGGCTCATACCCAAAATGAAACATATTACATACAAAAGTACCTCGATTTTCATGAGTCACACTCTTAATACAAATCAACTCTCCTAATATATATCTTGCAAATCAATGAGTCATTTAGAGTGAGGCAGTAGTACTAAATAGTATCGGATATAAAATCATACTAACTATAATATCACCATTCACTATATCTTCAAATTCGGACACACCGCTACACTATAGGTTATAATTAATAAGAACTAATACTAATATGTACATTATCGCTATTTACTATATTTTTAAATCGTGAAACACTCTTGCACTATAGTATATAAATAAATATTTTGTTGTGAAATTATATAATAGTATAGAAAAATAATAACAATGTGTAAATTTTAGAAAAAGAGCATCATACTATACTAAAACAATAATACATATAAATCAAATATTAATTAATAATGATAAGATTTTAAAATCATAACATTGTATATAAACTAATAAAAAGTAATAATACTAACTATATTATTACTGCTTGCTATGATGTTAAGTTGAGACACATTCTTGTAGCAAATCGATTAATCAGATTAAGAGTAATACTTACTATTTAAAGAAAAACAATTAATAATTATAGTATCATAACTCTTATATTCCTATATGAAATTCAACTATTATAACTATTCCTATATGAAATCTAAGGCGTGTGAATTGGTTTCATTGCCACTTTATTGTTACAAATATTAAATTATGATTCATTATTACTTGAATTCCCAAATAGATAATAATGAAATTCTTTATTATATTTATCATATGTATACTTTACATTGTATATTGTATATATTGTATTTTTTATGAGATACATTATTAAATTGTATAATATATTGTATCATATTATTTATTTTTGGATCTAGTAAGATGTATTGATTCTTGATCGATCTTAATTTAGTAAGGAAATAAATGCTTGAAACATCAAAGATTTCGTGGTTCGATCGTGAATAAGATCTCGTCCACGGGAGAGAGAGTATTCGTGTATTGAATGTGTAAGCGATTACAATGAGTCCAAATCCCTCTTCCTCTAATCTAGCCTCTATTTATAAACCATCAGTGGAGTTAGAGCTCGATTCAATTGAGTTTGACTCTCTCACAAGTCTTCTCCCATTAGGATTGAAGTCTTCTCCCATTAGGATTGAAGTCTTCTCCATTAGGATTCTTTTAGATATGCATCCGAATCTTCTACGTCTCCAATTGCGATTAGAGTTATAGTTGGTCGAGGAGTCTTCTTGAGCGAACTCACATGGGCGAGCAATGTCGGGCCCATTTATATTGGGCACGATGCTTGGGCCTAGTGGTTGGGCGTATCTATCATATCCCCCAAAAGGCGTAGAAGTGAGGTCGTGATGGAGGGGAGCAGTGGTTGGCGTCGCCTCGCCGGGTCGTGAGTCTGGCGGTGGAGGCGTATAGTCTGCCGAATGGATGTCGCTTGACTTCGCCTGAGGCGTTATGCCAGAAGTCGTATGTCAGCTTCCGTCCTGTGAGGCGTCTGCCGTCGTATCTTCTTCTGTTTGTATATCTTGCCGGCGTTTGCGAAGTCTTGGTGCTCGACTTCACGGCGAGGTGTTATCCGAGGTCTTTTGGCAGCTTCACTGCGAGGCGTTATGCGAAAGTCTTTGGGTAGCTTCACTGACGGCGTTATGCGAGGTCTTCGGTTGGCTTCACTGTCGGGCGTTATCGAGGTCCTCTGACGACTTTACGGCGGTGTTATGTCGAAGTCTTTGGGATGGCTTCACGGCGGGCGTTATGCGAGGTCTTGGTGGCTTCACTGTCGGCGTTATCTTTGAGGTCCTCGGTGACTCCACACTGGCGTTGTGTCGAGTCTTCGGCTGCTTCACTGTCGGCGTTATGCCGAGGTCCTCTGTGACTTTACGGCGGTGTTATGTCGAAGTCTTTGGGATGGCTTCACGACGGCGTTATGCGAAGTCTTATGCAACCCGCTCTGCCGGCGTTACGCAGTCGTATGTCGCTTAAGCCGCCATGCCGGGCGTTCTGTCGGTTGTCGTCGCTTGGCCGTTCGCGAGTTGAATATGTAACCGTGTCGAGTCGTGGCCAGGTGAAGGTTGGGATCGGCTAAGGGCCGGGCTCGGCGGCGACCGGTGGCGAAGGCCGTGGTCGGCTACATCCTCAAATGCTCTGGCGGCGGCCGAGGTGGCGATGGCGAGTCGGCCATTGGAGGGCGGCGGAGGCGGGCGGCCATGTCGGGAGGCCGGTGGGCGGCCAGGGTGGCGAAGGCAGGTCGGTCAGAGGCCGAGGTGGCGAGGCAGGTCGGCTAAGGCGAGGTTGGCTTCGTCCTCAAATGCTCTGGCGGCGATCGAGTGGCGAGGCCGAGGTCGGTCGAGGCAGTCGGCTGTTGATTTCCTGTATACATTTTATAGTCGTCATTCGAAGGTAGTTCGTCGCCGAGAGGGTTAAATCCTCGAAACAAGCGAAGGTAGTTAGTCTTGAAGGAGTTCATCCTCGAAACTAAGCGAGGTAGCTCGTCCTCAAATGAAGGTATCCGTCCTTGAAATAAGCGAAGGTATTTAGGTCCAAATGCGAAGGTAGTTAGTCCTTGTATGAGGGTATCCGTCTTGAAGTAAACGAAGGTGTTCCGTCCTCGAAGGGTTCATCCTCGAAACTAAACAAAGGCGGTTAGTCCTCATACGAAGGTATCCGTCCTCGAAATAAGCGATGGTATTCCGTCCTTATCTGAAGGTAGTTCGTCCTTGTATGAGGGTATCCGTCTTGAGTAAGCGAAGGTATTCCGTCCTCATATGAAGTAGTTAGGTCCTCGTGTGAGGTATCCGTCCTCGAAATAAGCGAAGGTATTCCGTCCTCATCTGAAGGTGGTTAGTCCTTGTATGAGGGTATCCGTCTTCGAAATGCGATTTTTTGCGAGGGGTTATCGGGAGGGTGGTCCCTTATTTCGTCTACATAGAGTACCGTCTTGAAATAAGCGAAGGTAATCGATCTCGTATGTAGGAATGGTTCTGTTTTTTGAGGTCATCGGGAGGGTGGTCCCTTACTTCGTCTACATAGAGTACCGTCTTGAAATAAGCGAAGGTGTCGATCTCGTATGTAGGAATGGTTCCTTTTTGCCGAGGTCATCGGGAGGGTGATCCCCTTACTTCCGTCTACATAGAGTCCGTCTTGAAATAAGCGAAGTGTCGATCTCGTATGTAGGAATGGGTTCTGTTTTTGCCGAGGTCATCGGGAGGGTGATCCCTTCGTCGTCTACATAGAAGTCTGTCTTGAAATAAGCGAAGGTGTCGATCTCGTATGTAGGAATGGGTTCTGTTTTTACCGAGGTCATCGGAAGGGTGGTCCCTTCGTCGTCTACATAAGTCTGTCTTGAAATAAGCGAAGGTAATCGATCTCGTATGTAGGAATGGGTTCTGTTTTTACCGGGTCATCGAGAGGGTGGTCCCTTCGTCGTCTACATAAGTACCGTCTTGAAATAAGCGAAGGTAACTGATCTCGTATGTAGGAATGGGTTCTGTTTTTGCGAGGTCATCGGGAGGGTGGTCCCTTCAGCGTTCGATTCTCCTCCTTAGAGGTTCTCCTCCTTAGAGGTGGGGTTCTCCTCCGTGAGGTTCTCCTCCTTAGAGGTATGGTTCTCCTCCGTGAGGGTTCTCCTCCTTAGAGGTATAGTATATTGGGGAGGCGGTATGCATAAGTGACAAATGAAATATGCAAAACTCAACTCAAGTACATAAATAAAAGATTTTATTCATGAAAAGCAGTAACAAAAGTACCTTAACTCAAAATGCAGGTCGCCTACTTGGAATTGTCGGGTTTGTACGGTTAAATACCGAGCTACTTTGTATGCGAAACTTCTCTAATATGGCGAGGTCTCCATTCTCTTCGATTTCCTTCGCTTTGGTATTACGCTTCTCATGCGGGATGAGATTACCTTGCTCGTCGAGGCTTTGGACATGCCGGGGGGTCGATTCTAGGACCGGGCTTTTTCAAGCCGAGCTCGGCGATCTGCCGCCGTTATTCTTTGTTGTTGCCGTGGCGATTACGGATGCATGACTTCGGTATACATCGTCGTGATTGATTCCACAGTAAACAATGGTTGATCGAAAACACAAAATTTCGTTCCGAGACGGCGCCGATGATCGATCTTAATTTCGTAAGGAAATAAATCTTGTGAACACCAAGATTTCGTGGTTCGATCGTGAATAAGATCTCGTCCACGGGGAGAGAGAGTATTCGTGTATTGAATGTGTAGGCGATTACAATGAGTCCAAATCCTCTTCCTCTAATCTAGCCTCTGTTTATAAACCATCAGTGGAGTTAGACTACGATTCAATTGAGTTTGACTCTGTCTGAAAGTCTTCTCCCATTAGGATTGAAGTCTTCTCCCATTAGGATTCTTTTAGATATGCATCTGAATCTTCTACGTCTCCAATTGCGATTAGAGTTATAGTTGGTCGAGGTCTTCTTGGCCGAACTCACATGGGCGAGCAATGTCGGGCCCATTTATATTGGGCACGATCTTGGGCCAGTAGTTGGGCCGTATCCTATCAATTACTTAACGGATAATAAGAAGTGTTTTATTGGTGTGTGTGTGTTGGCCTAGTGGTAGAGTGGTTAATGCGAGGCCAAGGTCTCGGGTTCAAGTCCAAGTGGCCTTGGCTTTAAATTTACGTATTAAATACCCGAAAAAAAAAAAAAGTGTTTTATTGCTAAACTATTACCAAGTACTCCACTATTGAATCGTAACAATTTCTATATTTTAATTGATTTAGTTAAATACTAAATTGTAAATGACTAACATAGCATTGTTATATATATATATATATATATATATATATATATATATATATATATATATATAGCATGTATTGTATATAATATGTGAATAATATTTGAGATATATTATAATATAGTAGTAACTAATCCAAAATTTTCAATAATACTGTATGTTTTGAGTGTAGAAAAGATATTGTTATGTTGAATTATATATATTTATGTAAATATATATCTAAATAAAACTGTGGTTGAGAGCATGTTTACACTCTATTTTTCTTTAATGGTCTTGGGTTGAAATCCTATTACCTACGAAAATTTTGGGCGAATTTAAATATATAATAAATATGAAGGTTAAGTGTATTTACGTCAACTTACAATCTAATTAATCAATATTAATAAGTTATTAATGAGAATTAGTACAAAATGACTAAAATATCCGATTATATATATACATATTATGTATGAATAACACCACTCCTTTTGAAAATGATCATAAATATATATTTCATTAGTTCTCCAATTTCTTTCCTAATTTTCCTTTTTGGTATGTTCCTCAAATTTATTCCTATTTCATTTGTGGAAATTATCTTACAAAATATTCTCTATTTATTATGCTCAATAACATCATTTATTTACATCTTTTACCACCCATAGTCACAATTATCCCTTATTCTTACCCTCAATAATATCATTTATTTATATGCCTTACCACTCATGCTCCATCACTAATTAATTTAACAATACAATAATATAGAATCATTACTCTACTTACGATACACTCAATAATTTTTATTAAAATACGTGTTGGAGATTGACATGAATGAAATTAGGTGATGGAGGAGAATATAATTATCCCATCATATTCAACTATAATTTCTAAGTTATTTTTATTTAATGAAAATTGAGATTATTTATTATGTTGATTTTTAAGAGCATACATAACATATTTTGTATATGGTGACAAAAGTTAGACAAATATAGCTATAGAATATAGGAATCTTAACTGGTAATAGCGGGTGGCGCCGCAGAAATACTCATGATGGATAAATATATTGCTTAATGAATATGGACTTGTTTGATATAAGTGATTAAAATATATAATATCATTCTAATATTATATTTACTTTACAACATAATATTCTTGATAAAATAAGGGTTGATTATGTATTATGTAGATATTTGAATTTTGTATACCACCTTTCTAGTTGGGACATGTAATACAAATCTTAATTCTATTGTTTATCAATTTACAATAAATTAAACTACAATATTTTCACCCTCCTATCATAAATTAATAGATTCAATTGCCTAAATGTATTCTCCTACCATAATTTATCTAATTTGCAGATAATTTAATATATGTAACCAATCATAATATTGATGGCTTGCAAAATATAAGACATTCCTCAGTCACTAGTGACAGAGTCTTGAATAATTTGTTGGGGACACAATAAATTAATTATAACTTTAAGTAATAAGTATAATTTTAAAAATGAAATTAATATTTAATACTCCCTCATCCATTATATTTGTTCTTTAATTCTAGTTTGGTTAGTCTAAAAAATTCACTTTCCTTTTAGAAACATTAACTTTACATTTTATTCTAAACATACTCAATTATTTACAAAAAATCACTCATGATCTATCTTTTCGCACACTATCAATTAATATATTAATTATTATCCCTATGGCATGACTTTTAATTCAACTATCTATTAATCTATTCATTTATCATCTTCATTCACTTTACACTCATTACAATTTATTAAAGTCCATGCCACCAAAATCGATGAGCGAAAATGATGGACGGAGGAAATAATAATTTAAATAATATCATAATATTGTTTGAATCACATGATATCGTTAAAATAAATCCTAATAGTTGATTAAGCTATAATTTTTTGTATATTTACCTATATAAGAATGAAATAGAATAAAATAATGAATAACATCTAGTTCAAACTAGTAACTATGCAAATATTTTACAATCAAAACTCAATGATATCCTAATTAATAGCCTTCGTATAAATAGAGGTAATAATTTATTTCCCTATATACCTTAATATTGATATATCTTGCACTAAATAAATAATTAAATTTACTTGCAAATAATATAACATAATAAGTAAATTATAGGTGTCAGTGTAAAGATATTTTGCAGAGTTTAAATCTTAATTTTCTTGTACCCTTCACAAGTTCATCATTTATTTCAAATCTAAATTCAAGACTAGGACGAACAAAAGTATATGGACTATAAAAATAGCGACAAATAATAAATTTATGTTTATAAATTATAACAAATATGATACAATTTTTTATAATTCTAACTATTATATATATTAACCTAACTATATACTATTAACTTTCTAAAAGTATTCGAGACCCATGGGCCTCCTAGAGCCCTATGGTGCTCCGTCAATATTAGTTACATACATCAAATCAAATCTTATCCCACAATGTTATGCAAATGAGCTCCATGAGTACTAACACGTGTAATTATCAACAATGTCATATATGAATTGATACTCATACCATCATAACCTTTGTACTTTACGGGCTAACAATACACACACACATATATATATATTAAGAATGGTTTTATTTGAACCAAACTATATATATATATATATATATATATATATGAGATAGTTTACTACGAGAATGGAAATAAGTGTAGAAAATAAGAATAGATATATAAGTCTAGCATATTTGTCATATTTGTGTAGCGAATCGAAATTAATATCTTTGCATATTAGTTTAGCACATATTTCATTTATTAGTAGCACATATCTTAAATATATTAGTTTAGCATATCTTGAATTCTTGATATGAGAAGGGTTAGTCTTGGACAATAATCATATAATGAATCAAAGCTGTAGTACAACGAAATTAAATCTCAACCATTGATCCAAGTGAATTAAAGGCTCAGATTCATTCTCATTTCTCTAAAATTATTCATCCTTACGATCCATCTCATATATATATATATATATATATATATATATATATATATATATATATTTGCATAGAGGATATATTATGTAATAATAATTTTGTTTATAAGAAATAAGAATAAATCTAAATCATGGATTTTAGTAAATTAATGAACAAGATTCATTATTATTATGTTATAATTATTATCTATATGTGCTATATATTTTTACATGTTTTCTACTAAGGTTATACTAGTAAATTAATATTTTAAGAAATAGTTTATTTTCTTAATTTCAAGTAACACATATTTTTAGCTTATTTTAGGGATTTCATGTAATCTATCATTTAAATTATTATTTAAGATACATTATTTTTCAATACTTAATCTATGCAAGTTTATTTGTGATTCAAACTAGCAAATATATGCAAAATGCAAGTATTGAAATCTATATATTGATTAAATGCGTGTTCTTGATTCTTGCCTTTGGTGGAATATTTTTGTAGCATTTTATCATATTCATTTTGAACATCGCAGGTAAAAAATTTATGCATTCATTCATACATGTTTTTCGATACTTATTGCCTTTGGTAGAACATTTTCATAGCATATTTAGTTTATTCATTTTACATATACTAAAACGTCATAAATTATTGCTAGTTAATTTGATTCTTTGTTCTATACATATGTTGTATTTATTTATTTATTTTCTTATGGTTGAGTGTTTTTTCACACATATACATATGTTCTATAGTACATATTCATTAATAATATTGCACAATTGTATATGGCAAACATCACGAGTTTTAAATGCTAAACTATGTTTAAAAATGCTACGTGATGCATTATTTATGCTACATAATTGATGTGAAATTGGAGATATGCAAGCATATTTGAATCTTACAATTAAGGGATATGGTTTATGGATGATGAATAGTAACGTCGAATAGGAATACGGAAGATGATGATGTAATTTTATTCTAGATTTCCTATTATACCCTTATCACAATTTATAAAAAATAATAATTAAAATTAATTAATATATTATTTTTAATGTGGACCATTGGTTTGAGAAAGATGTGTGGATGTAATATATTCTTATTTCTTACAACATTTATTTTCATGAACAGTCTCATACATATATATATATATATATAAGCGTATTTAATTATATTATTATTATTATAATATAGTTATATACATATACACACATCCTATAGTGTTAAATTGTGTTGAAATATTGTAGTTTTTGAATTGAGTCATTGTATTTTATGCTTATTAGCTTTTATGTGATGTTGTATTTGTACAAAGGATATGTCTTGATGGTAAAATACTACTCTTTTCATCTCGTTAATATTGGCTCAAGTATCTACTTTTTGAATTATTCTCTATTGTTAGCCCATACCATAAAATGGAATAATTTTATATTAAAATTGATTCAAATTTTGTGCCACATTATTTTAGACAAACAATTCTTCTTGATCCATGTGTCCAAAGTAATGAGTCGATATTAGCGGAGGGAGGGTATATTATACTAAAATCTTATTAGTCTTTTTTTTTTAACCGAGAAAATAGAGGATTTGGACTCGTATCTTGATTAGTTGTCTTATAAAGAGAGCAATACCACCGAATTACGATAATTGTCATAAGTCTTAAACTTTATTACAGGTAGTAACTAAGGCCAAGTTCACTATGCCATTGCTTAGGGCCCCAAAATTATGGGGGCCATTTTTTTATTATATATATATATATATCGACGATCGATGTGGATTTTTAATTCTCAATGGGTTATCGACTCAGGGCCCCAAATTTCCCCTTCTCTCACGATCTCAATATTGGACTTCGTCCCATTTGCATTTGAATCGATCTACCTCGGCGAAACCTTCAAATCTCCTCCGTCGATGAGCTCTTGCAATGGTAAAATTCTCCTGTCCGGATAAAAATACCACGCCTACATTTCTTGCTATTGTTGAGCAGTGAGAGATAGAGAGTGAGAGAGAGAGTTTTGTGTATTGATTTTGGGCTATTTTCAAATTCTTGCTTAGGGCCCCATAAGGCATAGATGCAGCCTGCTTTATTACATACGGATAGCAAAAGGTAAGTGAATAGCTAATATCTTCCAAATTTATTATAGATTTAGGCGATAAGCAGAAAAATACACTATATGTATATAATCCACATGCAAACTTACATCTAATTATTCTCTTGAAGGCATCTAAACGGCAAACTCAAGTGTAAAAAGGAAAGAGGTGTTGGATTCAACACGATCCCTATCCTGATTTTTTTAAAAATCAGCCCTGACAACATAATATAGATGGTTAAGAGCGAATATATTTAGAGAATAATTTTTATATATAATTATATATGTACAATTTTGAAGGTATTTAGCTGTACTCGAACATCGTGAAACAGTTTCAAAAATTCTTAAATAAAATATTATTATTTTGAAAAGGATAAAATAAAAATTATTTTGTGAACACACTAAAATGAAAAAAAATAGAGAGAAAATATTACACGAGAGAGATAATAAATTTGAGATAAGAAGTAAATTTTTAATGATTACCAGGTGGCAGTGGTGCGCAATCCGATGGCTCACTCCTATATAAAGAAGCAGCTGCTACGCTTATCGCCACTAAAAGAGAATTAAAAAAAGAGATTACTTCTTCCTCTCACTAGCACACACTTCACATTTCTAGAGAGCGATAGTCTGTAGATTTCTTTTCGTTAATCCCCCTTTCTGATTATCCCCGTTTCTTAGATCCCTTTCTGCAAATCATCTGTTTTTCCATGTATTTCTGATTTTTGGGTTTGTTTTTTGTTTTGCATTTCATCACCAATATTCAAAATTATAAACAAAAGCAAACTTGTACTTCAAGAAAACCAGGTGTTTTTCAGAACGAGATCCCTTTATTTTTGGGAAAATTGAACACAATTCTTTTATTGCTTTCTTCTTCTTTTATCAAAATTTTGCTTCTGCAAATTTTGAGGGCTTTATTGTCGTTCCCTCAAAAAGGGCTGGTTTTGTACAGCCAAAACGGATCACAAGGGTTGCCAATTTTAAACCCTAATCCAAGAAGCAAAAATCAACCCCTTTTTTTCCCTTTGTGACTTTGTCAATATTTCTTGATTTTAGCATTTGTTTCTTGAATATTACTAAGAAACAGGCATCTTTGCTATTTTCCCTCGTCTTCAATTTCAAGAATCTTTTTTTCCTTCTGGCAGCTGCAATGAAATTTTGGAGTAGCTCAGCTGATGCAGATCCATTTATAGGTGGAGAATTAATGGAAGCACTTGAGCCTTTTATGAAAAGTGCTAATTCCTCACCAATTTCTACTTCTTCAATCTCACTTCTCCTCTTCTTTCCCACCTTCTTCTTCTTCCTCCTCTTCCTATCCTTCTTCAAATAATCAACTCTTTTCTATCCAAACAGAGCCTTCTCCTTCCTCCTCTTCCGCCCCCTCCAGTTTCTTCCCCTCCAACTCCTACTACTCCTCTCCCCAATTCGAGCCCAATCTCTACCAGGCCCAAGCCCAATATTCATTAGAGCTGGACCAAAACCCAATCGGCCTCAACCCGATTTCCCGATCCAAATCAAGACATCCAGGCCCAGATATCGTACCCGTACCGCCGCCGACGTCACAGATCGCTGCACACGGGCTCGGGCCACGGCCCGTCTGCATGAAGCAGGCGGGCTCGCCGCCTAAGCCCGCGAAGCTCTACCGCGGCGTGCGGCAGCGCCACTGGGGCAAGTGGGTGGCGGAGATCCGCCTACCAAGAACCGCACCCGCCTCTGGCTCGGCACCTTCGACACCGCGGAGGAGGCCGCGCTCGCCTACGACAAGGCCGCCTACAAGCTCCGCGGCGACTACGCCCGCCTCAACTTCCTCACCTCCGCCACAGCGGCTCCCTCGTCGGCGGCGAGTTCGGCGAGTACAAGCCCTCCACGCCGCCGTCGACGCCAAGCTCAGCGCCATCTGCCAGACTCTGGCAGAGGGCAAGAGCATCGACGCCAAGAAGGGCGGCAAGGGCTCGAGGTTGAAAAAGGCGGCCGCGGAGGAGGATAAAATTGTCAAAACGGCTGAACCCGAGTGACGGTTCGGGCGGGTTATCGTCGAATCGAGCTCGTGTTTCCTGAGTTTGCGGAGGAGGAGCAATTCGGGTTGGATTTCGGGTCGTTGGAGAAGTATCCGTCTTATGAGATAGATTGGTCGGCTTTGTGATTTGGCGGAAGTTGGGGCCCTTTCTTGCAAAGTAGTTTTTCTGTTTTTCAATGGAGTAGTATGTAAATTTTTGTTTTAGGGGTCTGCAGTGGAATTTTTGGCAATTGCAGACGGTCTTTTGTATTTCTTGTTAATTACGTGTCGTTAGGGAGGTTTGTTATTGTTAGTCTCTATGAACTGGTTTAGCTGGTTTTGCATGGCTGAATCAGATTAGGGAGATGGATTTCATCCTTTGTAATTTATTTTTATGTTAAATTGTTATTGTAGTGATATTTAGTTTCATTATAATTGCTTATGCTTTTCCATTTCTTGATGTTGAGTTTATGTATCCATTTGGCAAGAACCAAGAAACAATCAATCTTGCACAAGATAACATTATTATCTTAACGTTTAGCTAATATGTTTCACTAATATTGTTTGGCAAAACACATTCTTAAGTACTAGTTTGTCTCCTTAGGTCATTCTATATTTGGGGTGGGGGTTTAAAATCTTGTACTTCCGCTGTTAATATCGATTTGTATATTTCAAGGTCTATCTTTATAGTAAGGTTGGACGTAATCTTCCCTACTGCTTTCATTCCGCTGATTCCTCATTGGTGTTCCTGCACGGAACAGGCTAGGAACAAGCCTTGGCTTCATGGCGACTAGATCAGCTTTATTTCTTCAGAGAAACTCCCATCGAGTTCACTATGAATCTTTAGGCAATTAATCAAATAGGACTAGTTGGGTAGATAGAGGTGGTGTCAGAGAAACTCCCATCGAAGTTCACTATGAATCTTTAGGCAATTAATCAAATAGGACTAGTTGGGTAGATAGAGGTGGTGTCAACTATTCAAGTAAATGATATTGAGCATGTTTCTCATCTCCTCTTGAAAAGAAGGTTATTTTATTATTGTTGGTCTATACAAAAATAGAAGAATTTTATATTAAAATTATTATTGTTGGACTATACAAAAATAGAAAGAATTTTATATTAAAAATATCTCAAATTTTGTATCTTATATAATCACATTATTTTATAAATAAAACATAATTTTCTTAATTCATGTGTCCAAAAATAGTGAGTCAATATTAATGAGATGGAGGAATACTATTCTATTCAATTTCATTCAACCTTAATTTAATAGATCTAACTAATTTGTTAACTTTTTCGTTATCTATATTCCTGTAATTAAATCAAAATAATTGATTTCTTCCTTAGTTTGTTGATTACTGATGATCAAATTATGGATTGTCAATGAAATAAAAGGAAAAGAATCGATCAGGATGTTGAATCATGCTTAAAGACGCCACAAGAGGTTAACGTATCATAGATCACACGTTAATGTTTGGACTCAATTGGTTAACAGAAAGATGGGGTGGAATTTTTTCTATTAATATCCTTTTTAAGTAAACGTGGTGTTTGATCCAAGCGCTTACAATCCATAATTCACAAATCTATTTTATCCTTGATTTATTTTCAGTTTATGAATTTAGAAAGTGAATAATCTCAACGAATTAATCACAGATGCCAAAAGAGGTTAAACACAAGAGATTAATTCTACTTTATGTTCATAATCTTCCTACCAGACGTTAATTGATAGCCTCCAGATTGATTTATAGATACAAAAGAAATTGAAGATAAGAATTTATTATTTTATTTTAATATTAGATCTTTTGTATTGTAATTTTATTAAATTTTCAATTAGGATGATGTAATATTTAGATGACGGAAAATTTAACGGATTAGTTGTATCAGTTAGATTAGGGCTGAAGACCAATTAAAACGAAAAAAAAATATGTAAGAACCTAATGAGAAGGTTCCAAGAATGTATTTTGCCATATTGTTATTAAAAAATTTGTAAATTTGTTCTCCATTTTTTTGAAAATCGTGAAAAATTACGATTTTGAAATAGAAAAAGTTTTAAGTAAATGAATCAGTTTCTTTAGTAATATCATACTAACTCTTTTATACATCCAAACAAAAGAATGGTTAATGCAGTTGCGGAATATCCTAGTTGTTAAAAAGAAGTTACTCTTATCATTAAAAGAAGAATGGTTAGTGTTTTGAAATTGGAATGTGATGAAGAAACAAAGCATAAGTTTTACTTTAAAACTCTAAAATGGAAAAAGAGTATAGTTGGTAATCTTTGATTAACGAAAGGTATATATGTTTTGCTTGAAATTATTTAATTTCACATTAAGTAAAATGATCTAACTACGTCACCAACATAATACACGAAATGTAAATTGTGGAAAATCCTAATTAAATAAATAATAATGCAGCAAATAATCAACTCAAAACAACATTTACAATTTAAAACGTGTAGATATACGTGTGACATCAACTCTAGATATACAATAGGAAATGTAGGACACCAAATATCAAACAAACTATATATTAAAAATTACAATCTAATAGTGCACAAGATATTTCGTCTATTTTGTGATTTGTAGCATCATTGTTTGAGATTGTTTTCACAACAATTATTGGGTGAGATGTTAAGAAAATTTGTAAACATGGCATAAAATTCCAAATAGTCGGCCCATTCCCATTTAGAATCACAAGTAATCAAAAACTAGCCTTTCATGCGGACGGCGCACTTCATTATAGCATGCGCATACTCTAGCTCAATATAATCATTTCACATCTCTTCATAGATGGACACATTTTTCTTCTTCCTTCTTATCTATTCCTTTAGTACAATGATGAGTTGGAATTAGAACAACGATGGTCTTCAACACATAGCATTACATCAAATAAGTTTAGTGTGGTGGGCTCGACCTAGAAAGTAATAATGTAGATGTGAACTCATAATTTTAGGTTGATGACATTTAGAAAGAACACAAGTTTTATTAATAAAAACTTGTGTCATGCTGTCCGACGGTCAAGATCCATCAAACAATAGCTAAATCTGAATCCACACTCATATTTGATGGCATATCTATATTCAAATGTTTGATAGTATTTGAATTTTGACCCATCTGACGAATATTGTCAGAAGTATTTATCATAGTTGTTATCTTTATTTTGTCTTGGATAATAGGTTAAATATTGCAAGAGGCTGTTGTAGTATGGCCATTAAGATGAATAACCGTGTGGTAATTGGAATTATGTAAAAGAATATCTGCTTCTATAATTTTTATAGTTTATTTAATTAGTGCAAGATATTATATTCATGAAGGCAATAGGCATAGCCGAAAGGAAAGAACAAGGCCAATTAATCGCAGGGAACTGTCTTTTCACTGAAAGATCTACTTTCCTTAGTTTCATTACATAACTATTTCCACTTTCCTGCTTGAAGTTGACGGTTTTTGAGATATGTGGTCTATATTAGTAGGTTAATGATTTCTAGTTGTTGGTGGATCAAATATCTAATCTCGTTTCTGAATGGCTAATTCTGATGGGAGATGAACTCTAATTGGTCGTAGACTATGTTGAATTGTTATGTTAGTAAATATTTAATTCACCGAATTTTCTCCAAAGAAAAAATTCCTAAATTACGTAGAAAAAATCCATAAAGCCATCGTCTCCTTTCCGAAAATTTTATGGTAATCATTCTGCATGACATTTAGTTTTTTCTAAAGCCTATTAATTTCAAATTGATTTGTTTACAAACTTAACCAAATCTACACTACGTTTACGTTTAGAAATGAAGCTATCGACATCACAAATGTGTATGAAATATTTTTCAATTATGGTAATTGAAACACGGGTAAAGAGGCATTGTTTCACATGGATGCGCTGATTTTGCTTTACTAATTACCAGATGTAATCTTGGCTTTCTGGGTTCTTTTGATTGATGGACGGTTAATTCATGCTTCTTCCACTAAGAACATGAAAAAACTCGTAAAGAAAATTATTGCATGAAAAACAACCCCACAAGAAGTTAATATATTTTATTATATGTATACAGAAAATCAATTTTAAGGAAATCTTAGGTTTGTAATTCTATTATTCCAATCTTGCACCGAACATTTCACTGTACGATGGATCAAAATCTGAATCCAAACACATTTCAATTGCATTTTAAATTATATTGGTATTTGTTGTTGCAAATGTGCCCCTAAATGTAAATTATAAATGAATCTTGAATCAGTCTCATGGTAAGATGATTTCACAACCATCTAACCGATACCTTAACTTTTCTCTTCCTCTAAATTACTTCCTTGGTCCCATTTAAAATGTCCAACTTTCTTTTCAAATTATCCCATTATAGATGCCCATTTCATTTTAGAAATAATTATTTCATTATAAAAATAATTATAAAATGGCTATACCTACTTTTATCCCATTAACTGTTTTATATCATTCTCTTAAATACTCATGACCAAAAGAAATAAGATAATTTAAGCAGGACGAAGGGAGTAATGAATGCATCATGATTCCCACTTACTTTGATTAAACACACTTTAAAATTGTTAAAACCAATAAATAAATATATTATAATTCAAGAACATATCTCATGACCAACTAGCTTGGAACAATATTTGGATGAGATTAAATATCAAAACCTGTCCACATCTAAAACACAGTCTCACAAACCCTGTAATGAAATACGAATGCCAATAATCACGCTGCTAATTTTGCATGTATAAAGACATCGTGTAAAGTTCCAAAAACATTAAACAGGGTTAATCTATTAATTAACAAAGATGAGAAAGTATACCATTGTTGTGACTATTGATCAGTCTCCAAGCATGGAATGGGCAGCACGAAAGTGTGTTCCTTCGGTTTTGAAGGGCCGACTCTCGCTTGCAACCCAATTCCAACTGCAAATCACCAGGTAGCATTGCATCAATCATCAGGTGAACTTGCCTAGTTCCATTTTCTTTTTGATTGCTCTATGGCCATGATATATGAAAGAGTCGACTATCCCCGAGACTGTGAATACGCCTGGAAGTTAAAAGCACAGGGTGAGCATTTAAGTTATAACCAAGTATTTCAAATATAGGGGGAGAAAGAGAGGGGGAGACCTCCAATAATAGCACAAACATTGGTGAGAAAGTGCAAGAAGGAAACATGCGTCTCTGTAAAAGTCACCTGTTTACAGAGGAAACGAAATAAGAGAATGAAAATTATTGTGCCATTCCAGATAGATAGCAATTCACAACTGCAGATCTCTGTGTGTGTGTGTGTGTGTGTGTGAGAGAGAGAGAGAGTGAGAGAAAGGAGGGGGGTAATAATGTCCAGATAAGCAGGCCTGACATGAGTTAATTTCATTGTCTAATGGGTTCTTACCCTCCTGTTGTACTAGGAACGGCACACTGACCTTAATTGGGGAAAGGTCATAAAGAAAAAGACGCCTGGAAGAGCTTGAAGTCTACCCAGTTCGGCTCCTCTGACATGTTCAGTTACAGAAAACTGTGATAAGAGGAAATTCATGAATTTTGTGTCATCTTCCAGACAACAAATGCTTACTACAAATAATAATAATATGAAACGATAGTCTTAATATAACCTGATTTGACTGGATGGTATGTCCGTCTATATCTGTGAATACAGTTGGTACCACCTGCAAGATGAGCCATTTCTGAATTCTGAATACTCAATTTGAATTGAAATGAGAAAAATTGGTCAATATGTCAAAAGTGCAGCCATACCCACTGATGCTATTTCTACCATTCTCTTAGAAGCCATTGGTACTATAATGTATACCTAATGAGTTGACTCATATTGAATCTAATGGCAATTGTAAGGTAATGCATGTTAAAATAAATCTGAACACCAAGAAACCCGATGTCAAAGGAATAGCTACAATATCAAAGCAAAAACCTTTGAAAACGGCAAATATTACAACTATCCACTGACCTTGAGAAAATACTGATACATCGCATTAGCTGTGTGCTGTGTCCATTCTGCACTGCAGGGTTAAAAAATGTAGATACACATAATATCATATTAGGAGATGCCGTAAGAGCATAACAGTTAAACGGCAGTAGAGAATGTATGACAAGATACCCATCCAGAGGATTCACAACACCAGGAAGAAATCTCCATATGCTAATCTGCTGATCTTGTGAGTCAGCTGTTGCACAAAATCTATATTTTATTATCTTCAGTCCTAATATGAGCTTCGTAATGAAACGAAGACTCGAAATATCTCATCTAATCAATAACAAAAGTGCAGCAAACTCAAAGCAGAAGGATCTCTTACATTAAAACTGTCCTTCTGGAATGCTAGCAGATCATGTACATGGACATTTGCCTGCTCGAAACTCTTCCCAGGTGCAAAATGAAAATTACCAGCTACCTTATTGACATCCAAGAACCCATAAATGTTGCAACCTTCCCCTCTTCATCCTTGATCTTTTGCAGAAAGCCTTCTCTTTGCACTTATTTGTTTTGAAAAGTATGGAAAACATACCAAATGTATAGTTCAGAGTCACGCATGAACTATCAAGACATGCATTAAAACAAATTGGTTTGTGCTATATTACAACTAGTTATCTATGCTAATCTTGATGCTGAGCCATTATCTTTTGGCAAGACAAATATTTTGGTTAGGAAACTGACAAAATTACCCCAAAATTACAGGAAAAATAGAGGATGCCTAGGTAAGAAAGATGTGATGGGGATGCTTCAGCATTCAAATTCTGACTAAATCTAGATCTAGTACTAGTTCTATGATGTCAAACAATATTTCAAGTAAGTAACACTATCATAGAAGTTTACTGATATGTCACTTAGAGAGGAAAACAAAAATACAATAAATAAAAAGATGAATATAAAAGGCTCTCACGACAATGGTTTCTCCATCTACAACCAAGCTTCTACAGGACAAAATAAGTGGATCTGTAGGCTATTAGACTTCCAGTAATTTATAAACCATCAACAGTACCCATGATGACTACAAAAAGTTTTTGATGAAATGACCCTTCAGTAATATGACATTTCATCCAGCACCACTCTTGGATGCCTTCATTTTCTGGATGTGTGAGCATCCCAAATTTACCATGATATAGTTCATGTCATTGAGAAGAAAACAATTAGCTAGCTTAGACAGAGAGTAAGAATTTCAATAAGCTGAAATAACTTTACAGAAAAGGCCACTGAGCATGAGATACCAACCTGATCGATCAAATCCGGTTTGATAATGCCCAGCCTTTCTTTCTATATGCTTCACGTACTTCTTCACAGTTGTTACAACAATCATCATCCGACTGCAGAATGAACAAAGGCACCAACAAGACCATAAGAATAAACTACAAATGAACAACATAGTGCTACGGTTCGTGTTTATTGGATTACCGCTTCTGCACCAAAACACGAGCCACAATAAGTTTCATTGTGTTCAAGTCTTCCGCCATGCTTTTGTAGAGGCCGATCAACCTATATCAGTTGAAAATGATACATAAGAAAATTATGTCAGAAAAATGAGATACTAAACCAACTTTACAGATTCCTCAGTTTCTGAAACTAAGAAAGGCTAGTTTGGCAAACTATACAAAGATAACCCATTAGAGTTTTGTAACACAGAGTTACTAGATGTCACATGCAAAACGATGAAAGATGGATTAGTTCTAAAGCAATAAATTCTCTCTTCAGCTTATACACAGACTAACCTTTGGAGAACCAATGGTATCAGCTCTTGTTTCAATTACATTACCCTGAGCATCAATCCTCTTCTTGATAATGTCATGTCTCTGCAGGAATAAATAAAACATCTCATCAAGAGCTATATGAACCAAAATGAACTACATCATAGATGACAAGGAGAAATCCATTATATTATCTTGAATTAATTTTTAGCTGTCATACAAATTATATGGTATTGCAGTGGGGAACCCTGAGCAATATGCCAGAGATGGATCCATACTTCATTTTACACTTGGGAAAAGTATCGTTTCCATAAGCGCATTATAAGCTTGGAGAACAAACAGATAATATGATGTAGAAATAGGTGCATAGGATCACATATGATGGCAAACTCCAGAAGAATTAGATGAAATGAAGTTACTACTAGAAAATTTTAAATGCCCATGATGCCCACACTTCCAAGGAATGCGTACAATCTAAGACTGCCTAAAGAACAAATGTTAAGACGGACACTTAACAAACGAGAACTAGGAATTAAGCCACGTTGAGGAACTTACGACATCAAGGTGCTGCTCTCCGCTTATATCCATGACATCAAGACTAACTATAGAACATGGTAGTGCTGGGAAAGTCACATCAAACTGAAATTTTAGGTGTAAAGATCATGTTACAGGAGTACAAATTTGAATAAAGGTATTCACTATTCAGAAACATAGCCAAAACGAAAGAGCATATTACATTAATCCGGAGCCTTTCTGCTCTAGACGTATCAACCACTAACTTCGTCTCAGTAACTGCATGAAGATATAATCCTGCAAATTTATTGAAAAGGGAAAAAGAAAAAAGAAAAGGTCAACAAGCCCAAAACTGGTAAGAAAAATAGATTTTATTAATATACTCTAAACATCAAAGACAGCATATTGGCCAATATAGCTAAGGACTGACGAAATTCTCATGCAAGAGTCATCGATTTCCACTATGTATCATATTCATTGGAGAATGAAGTAGTAAAAACAACTTTCCCAACGCATTAAACTCAATAAATTTTTGCCAACATTTAACATCAGGAAAGCTAAATTCTCTGCATGGAAGAACCCCAGCAGTGTATTCTTCTTAGTATCACAGAAAGGTTCTATGAGATAAAACAAACGTAACACACTGAGGGGAGGTAACCAAAACTATAGGAATATTAACGATGCGAAAAAAGGTTCTCCATATGGAAAAAGCTCCAGCATTAAATTTATCTTCGTATTACTAAATGTTATGTGGGAAAATTGACAGATGCCCATACATATACATACAAAAGCTAGTAAACATTACATATGTTGAAAATCACAGACAAAACCAAGACGTGCTGGACTGAACCTTGAGAAATCCTACAATCCATGCGTCTAGAATACGACCAGGGTAGTAGAAAATTACACCAACTCAACCTCACATGTACTCTCTAGGTAGACAAATATGCTAAAACCGTTTTGGTTCCTATATAAGTTTTATTCATGAGATTCAATCTCCATATTTCATAAACTACACCAATATACTAAATAACATGATAGTCTGGACGTAACCAATTTTTTTAATAACTGATGAAGCTAAGAGGCCTCAGTTGTCAGACAAAAGTTTGAAATCCAGCAGCTACACACCTCAACATCGGATTAGCATCATTGTTTACACATATAACTGATGAATCTAAGAAGCTTAGTTGTCAGAGAAAGTTTGAAATCCAGCAGCTACACACACCTCACTACCTCAGCATTGGATTAGCATCAATATGTGAAGCTACATTAGTAACAAATCAAGCTAATCTTACATCCAGACTCACTATATGACGCCCGAGCAGCATGCATCTATATTCAATGTTCAGCGGAGATACAAGAAAGATGCATACTTGGAAGGATTGTAAGGAAAGTGAAACCTTTCTTGTTTTGGTTTAGTCATAGAAGCACACGTCGCACAACTTTGGAAAGGTAAAGAACTGCTAAATTAAAACCTAATCTAGATAAAGAGGAAGCTTGCTATTCCCCTTTACTAATCCTACGCATACGAAGAGATAACTAGTAAATTTACATCTTTTCCTGATCCACAACTTCCAGTCCCCAAGCACAAAAATAAATAAGCACAAGGCATGGGAAAAGCACATGAGCAATTTTTTTTACCAGCATTTAATTTACACTCACAAAACTAACTAGGAAAGCAAAACCGACTTCCCACAAAGTCTCTACCCAATTCATTCTTGATAACTTCAGAAAACCTAACACTTGAAATCTAACCTTTCTCATGCCCAACACACAATCACCATTAAAACCCTTCCAAGATCTTGCCAAAAGCATAATTGCACATATACCAAAACAAAAACACTCCGATCAATCATCAGAAAGTGATAATACCTCAAACCGAAAAACCAAATTTACCAAAACTTATCAAACGACAGCTGGAAATTCATATCCACGAACAAAAACAGATACAAATCTAGAAAAATACGGGATTAGAAGCACTTACTGAGCTCAGAAATGAAGAGGAGGAGCATAAAGATGGACGAAACTAGGGTTATAAAGCCTCCGGATAGCGTCCTGCTGTAGAAATCCTCATTGATCTTAGGGTACGCATCCAAACTCCGAATTTTCCCAATTAGACTCTCCATCATCCACCAATCACGCAATTACCACAAAGAAAAACAAACATATACTAGGTGAAACGAAATGGATTAAACGCCGTATTGATCGGAAACCCGCTGCCAATCGTCTCCGACAAGGCGTTTTCTTTCAACTGGATTTTAATCAGGAATTCGCCTATGTTGTTGAATCTGGAAATGATGTTATCCAGATATTTTAATTTTGTAGAGAGAAATGAGGGAAATAGGGTGAGGCGAAATCGGGGAAGTCGACAAGGAAGTAAAGAGTCGCCGGAGAAGAAGAGCGTCAGCGCTGTTTCTTAGGCAGTATCTACGCTTTCTCGCTCTACGTATTCTCTCTAAATTTGGTTAATCTTTTCTTTTCTTTTCTGTTTCTTCTTATTTTTTAATAGGCCTTAAAGTTGGGCCCAAATTTGTTGATGTTGGGCTAATCTTAAATTTCACCCAAATGTAGAGGAGAATGGGTAAAATTACAGCTGTTTCCATTTTTGTAAACATTTTCAGAATAATTAGAATATGTTTCTATTTAATATTAGGTATATGTACCATAGGCATTTGAGACTTAGTAATATTTATCCTCTTTATATAGGTGAGAGAATTGGATACGACTCTCATTTCTCCAACTCAAAATTTTCAACAGAGGTGGTTTGAGCAAAATTAACCATCGGAATAATATTTGTATGACATCTTGATTTGATTTGTGATCGTCCAACAAGTTTTTTTGGGACCGTAACTATATATACATTTCATAATATATATACCACTCATACTCAACCTAAAATTAACTACACCATACCCAAACCTATTAAAAACTATATTTTGAATCAAAAGTTTGAAAATTTGGTTTGAAAATCGAGTTTGCGCTTTGCAACTTTGTTGAAAATTTTGTTTGAAACTTGTAAAGTGTGATGTGAGAGATCATTTTTTGTTTGTTTCGGTCTTCTTTGAGTAGTCTCCGGACGGAGACAACCTATCTTGATTTTATTGGATTCCTTTGATTCATTATCAAAGAAGTCTCAGAGAAGAGAAAACCTATACTAAATTTGAAAGTTGGGAGAGAGTAGAGAAGAAAAATTTGAATTGGGTGGAGAAGTGCGCTTTTAGATAGAGAGAGAAGAAGAGATAATTCAAGTACAAATTTTCTCAAACAAGGTAAGTTATTAATTGCGAAAACTTGAATTTAAGCTTTGGAATATTGTTTAAAACTTGAGATTTAAGTCCAAAATATGATTCGTCGACTAAAGCAAGTCTCCGATCGATTATGTCTCCGGTCGACGGAGACGAGTTCGTCGACCAGGAGAGATGCCAAATCGATCGGAGACTTGCCTTAGTCGATCGGAATCTTAGTTTTACATGAAAATATCAACTTTGTTGTCTCCGATCGAGCGAAATCTTAGTTTTACATGCGAAAACTAGGCAAATCGTAGGAATCTTTGTTTCAATTTCAATTTTTTCGTGGGAGAGAGTTATGTTTCAATTTTAATAATTTAATTGAATTCTTTGTTTCTATATTTCAGGTTGCGACCGGAGAAAAATAATTTTAGAAGATTTATACCGTAAACACAACTCTAAGCGGTACATTTACAACTGAATTCCATTATTCATGTCGCAAGATGTTTGTTTGGTTTTAATTGAATTTTTCAATATTTAGTTTTAACAATTTGGAAGACTATTTTGGAGAGGGTGAAACAATATGTCACAATTTGCAGCAGTAAGTTTCCGTATTCATTTTGAGAGAAATTATGTAAAATGTTGGATTATGTGAAATTATGAATTATGTTGGATTATGTGAATTTCCTTAATTTTATATGAATTATGTGAAATTATGAATTATGTTAGTTGTTTGTATTTTGTGATGTATTTTTGCCTAAATTTTATAGGAATTATGTTGGATTTGTTTGTATTTTATGATGTATTGTAGAATTTTATAGAATTATGAATGCATTTCTTGACAAAAATATAATAATGAAATGAAACAAAGAATTATGTTGGATTTGTTTGGAATTATTTATAATGTAATGAAACAAAAATATCAACATGAATGCAATAATTACAAAAATATAATAAGGGTTTGGAATTTTATATGTAACTACGTTATTTTGGTTAATGTAGTAAAAATATCGTTTGTTTTTTTCTTCGAACAAATATATATGAGAAAAAAATATTTTACCACAAAATCATGCAACATCAATATCATATTATCGAAAATATCATTGACTCATAGTGGCGATTAATAAGGAAAATTAGTTAAGTAATAGAAAAGATATATGTATAAAATCCAAAATATATGGTATACTTGAGAAGAAAAAGAATAAATAATCAAAATAAATTTCAATTATATTATCGTTTACAAAATATGGAGAAAAAATCAAACTATCATATATATAAATCTATACAAAATATATTTTAATATTTTGTTTAAAAATAAAATAGAAAATAATTTTAAATATGTTAAAATGAATTATTACTCTATTGGTGCTAGAAAACAATGAAATATGGCCTACTTTAACTTTGGTTTTCTTTTATTTATTTATTTTATTTACTAGCATATAATTTTATACTATACTATACTATTGTCATGATTTCTTAAGATAACTAGGCTCGTAAATCGAGGCATAATGAATAAAAAATGGAAAATATAAAGTAAATGAGTTGACTCGAATGGTCGAGAAATAAACCCTTAGGATTTGGGAATGGCTTCCTAAATGAAAATGGAAGACATCGAATGATGTAATCCAAACAAAACAACATCTATCCTCGGGATCACAAGTTTAGTTTCGTCGCTTCGATAGCCATATCGTCAAAATGCTAAACATCGAGGATTGAGTCTAAGCTCATCAAAGGACAATTCAAGTCATGAGCAAGAAGGAAAATGTAATTAGAGCTAGCTCATGATGAAGTCTAAATGCGGAATAATCCATCAAAAATACGGGTGAATTCTAATCTCATTCTGCTCAAGTCGGTAGCCATTGATCAACCCGAAAACATTTGAAAACATTTGGGCTAAGTACTAATGTACTCGGTGGGCATGCATTTTCATAAACATTTCATCCGTCAAGTAAGCGGTTTATCCATCATGATAACATAACTTAGAAGGTTTTAAAAGAGAAACCACTTCTAAGCATGCAAAATATTTCATTCATTTGGGTCCATTGTCACGACTCTTACATTACTCGCTTTGATCCGGGCCTCTAGCACAGTCGGATCACATGCTCCCATTATTGTCATCGGGGCGTAACCGGACAATTCATGACGTGCCGGAGCGTATCCGAACAAGCACCATAATAACATGACGTGCTTGAACGCGTCCGGACAAAGCACCCTTATAACGCCTCATGATTTTGTTAGTGCGGATGGAGATCAACCCACGAAAACAACTAACCAGCGTACACAATTCTCAATTAATGTATAAGATTAAAGAGAATCTCGATCGATACATTCTGAGCCTTAAACAGTGAAGGCGCAAAAAACATTTTATTGGATAAGCAGTTTGCATTTCATGAAATATCGAGCATATAACTCAAATATACTTTTGTAAGATAAGCCCACCTCGATAGGACAAAGGCGGCGAATCACTATGATGCAGCGTCTCGGAAAGCGGCGCTAATCCCTTGATCGATAAAACCTACAAAGCACTAATCTTAATAGGTCTCGAAAAGCTAGTCTTATGTTCAAGTAAAGTAGGATACTAGCTTACGATTAGATTAAGCAGAGTTTTCAAAATATAATTAAATTTGAAAACTAATTTATATCGTGACACCAACAATACCCTTGCTCGACTTTTCGTTTAGAAACAACTTAATTTCATAATCTTCTTGTTAAATACTTTTACAAAGTATAATGCAATTAAATTGCATACTAAAATATATATATATTAAGGACTCTTAAGCAATATAACACATAATATAATTATCAAATTATGCATTTGTTTAACATAATTTAATTTATTTAATCATCATAACTAAATTAATTTCATTTAAAAGAAATTAATTACATTAATTAAGTAGTTATAATCATAAATTAAAGATAATTTAAACTTGACTTAACCTTAACTTAATCAATTAATTAATTAACTTAATAGTAATTAATTAATTAATTATTTAACTTACCATCATTAAATAATTTAAACTTATATTTAAGTTTAAGTTAATTATTTAATTAATAAGACTTAATATAATTTAATTAATTAAGTCTTAAAGTTAAACCATATTTATTTAATTAATTAAAGTCTAAGATTTAATTAATTAAAGCAAGTCAATTACTAATTAAATTAAAGCCCAAACATTAATTAAATCAAAGTCCAATTATTATTTAAATCTAAGCCCATTTTATTTAATTCACTTGAGCCCAACGATATTTAAATAAGGTCATTAAATCTATTATTATTCACAACCCAATGAATAGGGCCAACACATTAAATAACCCAACTCAATTCATGAATTAAAATAAAACAAGGCCCAACATTTTAATTGAAGTCAGCCCATAACATTAAAATAAATGGAGCCACCGTTTAATTAACCCATTTTGAGACCCACCTCACATTGCCCCGAAACAATTAAATAGAAAGGCCCAACTCTTTCAAATTTTAAAAAATGAAACCCATAGCATTTAAATAAAGTCCAGCCCATTTACACTTCACAACCCTAAACCTAATTCTTCCTCCCACTTTTTGTAGCTTTTCAAGTAGCCAAATCATGACCAACTTGGCGTGACGTCGCATTTTCTCTCTCCAATCTCCATCTTCCTCATCTCCTCTCTCGCCATTTCTCCTCTCGCCTCCTTGAACACACGTCCATGCGCGGGAGGCGGCCACATCGCCGAGTCCACGGCCCCCTCTCCTCTCATCTCGGTCCGCGACACGCGCGCGGGCACATGGCGACAACACACACACACGCCACGACACGCACACACGCACACACGATCGACCCCTCGCCTCTTTGCTGCCGACCGCGCCGTCGCGGTCGGTCGGCGTCGTCCTCGCACCGTCGCGCGCACTGAGCCTCTCCTCCGCCGATAAACCTCACGCGCGTACACACACACACTCACATGGCGACAACAAACACACACACACCGGCACAAGCACGACGCCACAACCCATTCTCCTTCCTCTCGCCCGTGCTTCGTCGTCGCCACCACCGCGTCGGCGATAGCGGCGGCGGCGACCACCCTTCAACGGCGGGCGTCCGCCTGCCTCTCTCCTCGGCACTCACAATGTACCAGCGGCCACCGATCCATAACTTAGCACACACATACATACAACATATACACATATACATAAACATACTAAAATAATAGAGGATTAAGAGTTAACCGCTGTAGATCCTTTCTTGTTGATGCTTGGAGGAATGAGAGTGTGAGTTGTGAGAATGGGGCTAGGGTTTCAAAAATGGAGAAGAAACAAGCTTATATAGTGTAGGGTTTTGGGCCTCCATGAGCTTTCATTTGGGCCTCGTTAAACAAAAGCCCATTATCGATTTATTCTTACGGGCTTCAGTTCGATTCTCGGACTATGAATTAATAAATTAAACGTTAACATGATATTATTGATATAATGATTTATATAGAAATATATATATATAAATCATTACTTGATTATTATATTATATATAATAATTCTAAAATCACTTTATAATATTTAGTGAAATAAATTCTTTTGTTGGAATTTAAAAATTTTCTTTCATTGAGCACGAATCATTTTAAATTCTAAGTTCGAAAGTCCTTCTAATCTTATTAAGAAAGGCGGGATATGACATCCCTCCATCCTTATAAAATTTCGTCCTCGAAATTCCATACCTTAGTAATCTAAATCGGGATACTTAGTTTTCATTTTTTTTCTTAAGTTCCCATGGCCTCCTCCGTCCGTGATGATTCCACTTTACTTTGTGGGAACAATTTGTTTGTTGTTAAGTAAAACTTGAAATTTTCTATCCAAAATTTGGACGGTATTTCTTCATAACTTAAGTCACAGGCTAGGACTACTTCATCGTGCTTAATTACATGTTTCGGATCAAACACGTATTTTTCTTAATTGCGAGACATGAAACACATTGTGCACGCGTCTCAAATGCTTGGTGGCAAAGCCAACCTATAGGCTACAACCTATCCATCTAGTATCTCGAAAAGTCCTATATAGCGGGGTCGTAACTTTCATCTCTTGCCAAAACGTATAACCCCTTTGAAGGAGAAACCTTAAGAAAAACTCGATCCCGAAATTGAATTCTAAGTCGATCGGCGTTTGTCGGGTAAGACTTTTATACATCCTAAGCTTCTTTGATTCTTTGCTTGATGTGGTCGACCTTTCCAATCATTTGTTGTACTCGATCTGACCTAGTAACTTTCTTCACTCACTTCATCCCAATAAAGTGGTGATCGACATTTTGACCATCAAGGTCTCAGTATATTCGAAATCAATTATGCTCAAGCATAATTCTAGGGTTGAGGTAATAAGCGAAGATTTGTTAACAAAGATGTTATCATTCCTTATATGTCCATTGAAAAGAGTCTAGTGCATCACCAACTTTAAACATGTCCAACCTACTAACGAGGTCTTAAGGACAATCAACTATCTTAAAGATAAGTTGTAATCTCTCTTATAAAATATTAATATGAGATTATTTCCCAAGAATATCATATATTTTCCTTCTTCTACTCTTGCACTAAATCTTAAGAGTATATCATTCATAACTTTATTTTCATAACACTCACATGAGAGTTTAACTTCTTGTCATCGATGTCCATAAAGCCCATCAAGGGTCATCGTACTTAGGTGTTTCGAGATTGAAGAAAACTTATCAAAACAACTTACTGAGGGTAAGGGTTTGAAATTCGGTGATCGTACTTTTGAGTTTGAACCAATATTTTCTTGAATTTAATAATTGGGATATAGGATCAGAAGATCGAATGACGACTCTTGAGATGTCTTTGGTCATATGGGTTGGCCAGACCCGTCACAAATACTTCTCAGTCACATGAAGACTTAGTTTCAAAATGACGCTTTTATGAAATTTTCTGTTTGTAAACTTCTTTCACGAAAAGTGAAAACTCAAGTGATTTCGCAGTTGAAACAACCTCAATGATAGAACTTGGGCAGTAAATAAAATTTGAAATCTCATATTCGGATCCTTACGCTCGAAAAAGTACTTCAAACTCTTATGATGCGTGAAGATTTCACACGACTCCATAGAGGTGGTGTCTCGGATCTTCAAAGCATGCATTATGCATAACTCTAAGTCATGAGTCGGATAATTGACTCATGGGGCTTCAATTGACGAGATGCGTATGCTATCACCTTTCGATTTTGCATTAGTACACAACCTAGTCCCAACTTTGAGGCATCCAGTGTAAACTACGAATCCTTTATTCTCCTGCAGGATTGCTAACACTTGAGCCTTTGGTTAGCTTTGTCTTGAGCTATTGAAAACTCTTTTCAACGTCTTGGTCCAAATATACTTGGTCCCTTTTCTTAGAAGGCGTGTCGTTAGTCAGCCAATTTTGAAAATCCTTGATGAATCGTACATGAGTATCGGCCGGCCAGAAAACATCGATCTCATTGGCGTTTGATGGTGTCCTCCATCCTTTGACTTCCACCTTAGCGGGATCTACTTTGATTCCCCGGTGACACGATGTGTCAGGAACATCACTTCCTTTAACCAAATTCACACTTCTTTGAATTTGGCGTATAATTTCTCGTTTAGTAAAATCTCGAGTACAACATGAAGTGCTCTTCGTGTTGTTCCTTGGTCTTAGAGTAGATGAGAATATCATCGATAAACACTAAGACAAAACTATCGAGATATTGATGGAATACTCTATTCATCGATCTATAAAAGCAGTGGGGCATTTGTCGACTAAAGCGGCATTACCGTGAACTCGTAATGTCCATAACGTGTTCTAAGCTGTCTTAGGAATATCATCCCTACCGTTTTGAGCTAATGGTATCCGGACCTTAGGTCTATCTTGGAAAATACTCCGGCTCGCTTTCGGGTTGGTCGAACAAGTAAATCTATCACGGGGAGGATATCTATTCTTAATAGTGAGCTTGTTCAACTCTACGTAATCGATACACATCCTTAATGTTCCGTCTTTCTTCTTGGCGAATAGATTTGGTGCTCACCATGGCGATACACTAGGTTGTATGAAACCTAGGTCAACAGACTCCTGCAGCTGAATCTTTAATTCTTGTAATTCGGTGGGGCCATCCTATCACAGATCTTTTGACCTTTGGAGGTGCTCGGGTTCTAGGTCGATTGAGAACTCTAATTGCCGATCGGTGGCATACCCGCAATTCTTCGGAAAAACATCTTCGTACTCTTGAACCACTTTGGAACTTCTCAATTGTTTTCTCCACTCTCGGTTTTCTTGTCGGTGACGAAAATGCATGTAACCTCCTTTCTTCATAATCTTGGTGGCTTTCATGGCGAGATATCACCGATACTCCTTTTCCCATTCTTATCCGTGAAAATTAGTCCTTCCTTTCCAGGGTATGGAAGGAGATCTTTCTCTCGTTACACAAAATTGTGGCATTGACTTTGGTGAGCAATCCATTCCTAAGATGACGTCAAATTCTATCATAGAGATGCCATATTCGTGCGCCTAAATTCTTGACACCTATGTTCAATTCTAAGTTCGAGACAATATATTGAGACATTCTTTCTCCACCGGTGTGCTAATCACTAAAGCTTCACTAGATGGTTCGGGGAGTTAAGTCTAAAGCACCTGGCGACATATGAAATGAAAGAGTGTGATGCTCCGTGTCGAATAAAACTATAACGGTATACCGGTCATTGATCATACCGTCGATTTCCTGCTCGCTGCTGCTAACACGGTTCGAGCATAGGCCCTCGCGTTCAGGTGGTTGTCCTTGGTTTCCTCACGGGACACGGATGCGCCTTTGTTGATTTCTAGGGTTTGGTTGTTGGGGTGCTTTCCCGTTTTCTTTGGGCGTCTTTGAAATGTCAATTTCTCCACACGATAATAACAAGCATTGCCCAGGACATTTGCCCGGTGGGGTTTACGGCATTCGGGCAGGTGTTGACCCATCATTGGGCGGATTTTTATTACCGCGGATTCGATTCCGGGTTTCTTCCGTTTCGAAGTTTCCATTACCCTCATTCCATTTTCTTTTCCTTTGCCATTGTCTTGAAATCTCGCATACCTGCCTGCTGAGCTTTCCTTTCTCTCTTGGCGTAGTGACTCGATGGTAAAGCCCCTTTCAGCGTTTGTGCATAAGTAAGATCATACGACTTGCTAGAAATCGATATTTCCGACGTGTCTGTTTACGAACTTCTCGGTAGCGTTTTGCATCGGTGTCCACCGGATGTGGAGCATACCTTGACAGTTGGTTGAGCTTCTGTCATATTGATGACTTGTTCGATTCTGCTTGATTCGAACTCGTTACATTTTTCGACGGTAGCATCACGGTATGTACTTCTCATATAATTCGGTCTTGAATTCTTCCCGTGAGGTCATCGAGTTCCTCTTCATCATGGTGCGTCTCACGACTCCCACCGTGGTCGGCTTCTTCCACGGGTGGTAGGTGGCGCACTTCACTTTCCCTATCTTCACATCGGATATAGTTGAAGATCCGTTCCACTCTGTATCCATTTCTCGGCATCCATCGGATCACCTAGTCCATCGAACGTCGGAGGTTTCTCTTTGCGGAACATTTCTTCATCGTGCGGTCCGGTTACTTATTATAGTGACAGAACTTACGGATTGATGGTTGACCCCAGACTGACCACGAGTCTTTTCGATTGTGCTTTGTCCTCCTCCACACACTCACGAGAAAACTTCGGTCACCCATCCCACATTACTCCAAGCCAAGCACGCTTAACTTTAGAGTTTTATGAGATGGACTCCAGAAAAGAAGATGCATCTTTTGGTATGAGTAGCACATATCAAATCCTTTAAGCTCTCCCTCAAATATGCGGTCCCATACCGCATATTCTCGAAATCCTCTCATTCAGGTGCGTTTCGATTCATTCATGTACCCTCCAGCTTTGAAGCCTTGTCGAGACGCTCCTTGTCTTGCCTCTGCCTGCGATCACTCTGTCTTACTTACGGTCACAACTTGTGGGTTGGGTTCTTGATGAACAAAACCTCTTCTTGTACGACCACGTCCCGTCCTCGTCCTCGACCTCGGCCCCTCTGTTTCCCTATCGGTGCGTCTCATGTCATCTCCTATTGGTGCGTCTTCCATCCTAATAAGGTAACACTTATATGAGAAACTAATCATAACCATAAAGGTGTAACTCAAATGAATCCTCAATCTTTTCATGTCACTTCTATGTTCAAGCGCTTACTATGTGAAGCAGTGAACTAGTTCTTTCTAAGTTGTTATAGCGAGGCTATCACGACTTACGTTTTCAAAAGCAGTCCTTGAGTACAAAAACAATTTGTGAGAGAACCCATAACTTATTCGATCATTTTGGATATGAATCCAAAATATCGTCATCAACATTTTCGTTTTTGTGAAACCTTTTGTCATGTAAGTTCCAAAGTCTCATGCATGATCGAAAAGGTTTGAAAATCCAATTAAAATCAATTTCATTTGGGTCGTTAAGGGTTCGGGTTGTCCCCAACACGACAATGAACTTAGTCATCCGAGTCTGATGACTCACAATAACAATGTGAAAGCAATTAGACAATTCACAAATCATCACATGAAAATAACTTGTAATCCACATGGAAACGTTCATCAATGGCGTACATCATTTCATAATCCAACTTTGAAACTTTTAAAATCATACCTTTGTTGATCGGTTGGGGTGACGGTGGTGAAGTCACCGAGATTACAAAGTCTGGGATACTATTCTAGACTCGACATGAAAGGTTTTGGCGGTCGAGGCGAGACGAAAACTTATGCTCGATACCACTCTGTCATGCCGATTTCTTAAGATAACAGGCTTCGTAAATCGGTATGACGAATAAAAATAATGAAAATATAAAGTAAATGAGTTGACTCGAATGGTCGAGGCAAATAAACCCTTAGGATTTGGGAATGGCTTCCTAAATGAAATGGAAGACATCGAATGATGTAATCCAACAAAACAACATCTATCCTCGGGATCACAAGTTTAGTTTCGTGCTTCGATAGCCAATATCGTCAAAATGCTAAACATCAAGGATTGAGTCTAAGCTCATCAAAGGACAATTCAGTCATAGGCAAGAAAAGGAAAATGTTGAGAGCTAGCTCATCACGGAAGTCTAAATGTGGAATAATCCATCAAAAATACGGAGTGAATTCTAATCTATTCTGCTCAATCGTGCCATTGATCAACCCGAAAACATTTGAAAACATTTGGGCTAAGTACTAATGTACTCAGTGGGCATAAATTTTCATAAACATTTCATAAATCCGTAAAGCGGTTTATCCATCATGATAACATAACTTATAAGGTTTAAAAGAGAAACCACTTCTAAGCATGCAAAAATATTTCATTCATTTGGGCCCATTGTCACGACTCTTACATTACTCGCTTTGATCCCGGCCTCTAGCCAGCCGTCGGATCACATGCTCCCATATTGTCATCCGGGACGAACCCGGACAATTCATGACGTGCCGAACGTATCCAGACAAGCACCATAATAACATGACGTGCCGGACGCGTCAGGACAAGCGCCACCTCGCGCCTCGTGATTTTGTTAGTGCGATGGAGATCAACCCACCGAAACAACTAACCTATCGCACGAATTCTCAATTAATGTATAAGATTAAAGAATCTCGATCGATACATTCTGAGCCTTAAGCAAGTAGGCGCACAAAACATTTTATTGGATAAACAGTTTGCATTTCATGAAATATCGAACATATAACTCAAATATACTTTTGTAAGATAAGCCCACCTTCGATAGGACAAAGTCGACGAATCACTTATAGTGCAGCGTCTCGGGAAGCGGCTAATCCCCTGATCGATAAAACCTACAAAGCACTAATCTTAATAGGTCTCGAAAAGCTAGTCTTATGTTCAAGTAAAGTAGGATACTAGCTACGATTCGTTAAGGCAGAGTTTTCAAAATATAATTAAATTTGAAAACTAATTTATATCGACGAGCACCAACAATACCGCACTGGGCTTTTCGTTTAGAAACAACTTAATTTCATAATCTTCTTTTGTTAAATACTTTTTACAAAGTATAATGCAATTAAATTGCATACTAAAATATATATATATTAAGGACTCCAAGCAATATAACACATAATATAATTATCAAATTATGCATTTGTTTAACATAATTTAATTTATTTAATCATCATAACTAAATTAATTTCATTTAAAAGAATTAATTACATTAATTAAGTAGGTTATAATCATAAATTAAAGATAATTTAAACTTGACTTGCCAACTTAATCTATTAAATTAATTTAACTTAATAGTAATTAATTAATTAATTATTTAACTTACCATCATTAAATAATTTAAACTTATATTTAAGTTTAAGTTAATTATTTAATTAATAAGACTTAATATAATTTAATTAATTAAGTCTTAAGTTAAACCATATTTATTTAATTAATTAAAGTCTAAGAGTTAATTAATTAAAGCAAGTCCAATTACTAATTAAATTAAAGCCCAAACATTAATTAAATCAAAGTCCAATTATTATTTAAATCTAAGCCCATTTTATTTAATTCATTTGGAACCCAACCCATATTTAAATAAGGTCAGTACATCTTCTATTATTATTCACAACCCGGATGCGAATGAATGACACATTGAAATAACAACTCAATTCATGAATTAAAATAAAACAAAGCCCAACATTTTAATTGAAGTCACCCATAACATTAAAATAAATGGAGCCACCCGTTTAATTAACCCATTTTGAACCCCTCACATTTGGCGAACAATTAAATAGAAAGGCCCAACTCTTTCAATTTTTAAAAATGAAACCCATAGCATTTAAATAAAGTCCAGCCATTTACACTTCACAACCTAAACCTAATTCTTCCTCCCACTTTTTGTTGTAGCATTTCGTGACGCCGTGCGTCATGACGAACTTAAGGCGACGCCGCATTTTCTCCTCTCCGTCTCCTCTCCTCTCCCGTGCTTCACTCTTCTCTCTAGCCATTTCTCCTCTCTCGACCTCCTTCCAGAACACATCCATGCTTGGAGGCCAGAAGCCCACATCATGGTCACGTCCCTATTTTCTCTTCTCTCGGTCCCGCGACCTGCGCGCTGGCACACAGCGACAACACACACACAACACCGACACGCCAGCACGGTCGACCACTTCCTGCTGCTTTTGCCTTGGCCGTCATGGTCCCGGCGGACGTCGTCCTCGCGCCGCCGTCGCGCCACTGAAGCCTCTCGCCGGTAAACCTCACGGCGTACACACACACTTTCACATGACAGCAAACACACACACACACCACACAAAGCACAAAGCCAACCGTTCTCGCCTTCCTCCGCCCCATGCGCCGTCGCCACCACTACTGGTCGGCGATAAGCGGCCACCGGCGACCTGACTTCAACGGCGGGCGTCCGCTTCTCTTCTCTCCTCGGCACTCACAATATCTGGCGGCCCACCGCCCAGCAACCATAGCACTTACCATACATCTGACATATACACATATACATAAACATACTAAAATAATAGAGGATTAAGAGTTAACCACTTGTAGATCCTTTCTTGTTGATGCTTGGAGGAATGAGAGTGTGAGTTGTGAGGTGGAGAGGCTAGGGTTTCAAAAATGGAGAAGAAACAAGCTTATATAGTGTAGGGTTTTGGGCCTCCATGAGCTTTCATTTTGGGCCTCGTTAAACAAAAGCCCATTATACGATTTATTCTTCTGAGACTTCAAGTTAGATTCTCGGACTATGAATTAATAAATTAGCGTTAACATGATATTGATTGATATAATGATTTATATAGAAATATATATATATAAATGGTACTTGATTATTATAATATATATAATAATTCATAAAATCACTTTATAATATTTAGTGAAATAAATTCTTTTGTTGGAATTTAAAAATTTTCTTTCATCGGGCACTAATCATTTTAAATTTAAGTTCGAAAGTCCTTCTAATCTTATTAAGAAAGACGGACCATCCGGCACTATATGTTTGGTCACCGAGATCATACCGCTTGGAAGTATAGTTTGGAAGTCGCCAACCCCATCACGATCCTAGATTGTTGAGGTGGAAGTTCAAGAGTAGGTCCTCATCGGCAATTGTACAACCTCTTTTGCAAGAGGTATCGAATTTTATTAGAATTTTAAATCATGTATGAGGTATTGTATTTATTAGAATACTAAATAATATCTTTCAATTTATGAGGTCGAATATCATCCCACTACGATCGAGCCCCGACGAATTCGAGCTACCACCATTTCATCGGGCCGTCTCATACCCCTCCACTCGTGTGAATTTTTCGACACCGCCAAATCCTTTGAGGAGGGACTACGCTCCCTTCTCGTCGGTCAGATCGGTGGTGTCTCATCCGGTGATGAGCCTCGACGACATCGAGTTTCGAGGAGGGTCCACGCTTTTAGATCCCGATATTTCGAGCCCATCGAGCACCCTCAAAGCCTTCACTTCAAGACCACCGCATCGACATCGTCGGCTGAGTTCGCTGAGATTGCGGTGCGAGGAGCCGCAACGACCATCTGGATAGCCGCTCATCCGCTGAGAGACGGATACGGGAAACATGCCAGTGCATAACTTCTTCTTCATCGACAAGGGTGGAGCACCCGGCGCTTAGATCCGCCGATCGTCTGATCGCTCACATTTCTAACACGAAACGCAAGTATAAAGACAAGTCGAGTATCGTATCCACAAGGATTGTAACACTAAAACACGTAGCTAACTCAACAATAATTCATCATTATCCAAGAATGATTTGGTTTATAAGGGTTTAGGCTTCAATATTAAATCCAAAGCAAAAGGTAACAACTTCAAAATAAACGAAAGCAATAAACACTCAAAGAGATAATAAGGTAGAAAGACTAACCCTAGTGATGCATTAATCCTACCCACAACGTATGTTTATCCCGCTTTATTAACCAATTTTAATCCGCATAAGATGGAAGATCACAAATATAACCAACAATTTCGCCATTTACAATTGTGGCATGATTACTAATTTTTCCTATTCCTATTACGCTCTAGGTGAAAATAAGAAACTCCAAAAGGATCGCAAATAATATGCTTCCTACGAATGTTCTATCTCACCACGACTCAAGGCTTATTCGATTATGTATTCAAGATCGATCGACAATTAAAACGGTTAAGTAATTAATCGCAACTAGATATGCATCAAGATTGATCGAAATTAACACATATAATTAAGCACCAAGAATCATAAATCAATGCCCGGAAGGTAAATAACAATAGCAAGGAATCACAACATTTAGATAGAATCACGCAAATCCTAGGATTAGAACGGAAATTTAGCTAGACATAATAAACGGAATAAAATACGAAATAATCATGGAAATAGAAATTATATAAATAAAACCCGTAGTGTAGCTCGGAAGAACAATGGTTGGGTTCGTATCCAAACCCAAGTAACAAACGAGAAAATACGGAATTGCTCGGACGAAATCGCTCCAAAGCGATAACAATGCGTAACTAATGTAGAACAATGAAAATCTAATGCTTAGATGAATCTAAATCAATACTAGAGTGAAAAATATGAAAACTAGAGAAACGATGAAAACGTGTTGGAGAAGGTGGGCGCGGGAGCAAGCTGGGATAAATATAGGTGCAGGAAAAACCCTAATTTTGTGCCCAGCCGCCATGCCGGGTCATGTCATGAGCTCTGCCAAACGCTCGACGATTCGGGTCGCGAGGTCACTAGCTCCGCCGACTTCACTATTTCGCCGCTCTCTCGCATTCGAACTCCGAATTGCGATCCATTTGCGCCTATGGACCCTATGGAGATGCTCTTAACATTGTAAACTTTTCACATCCATATTTTTCATATCCATTTCATCATCAAGACTACATCAGCCCAGTGATACCCTCCCCCCACTACTTTCTTCAGATCCATGGTACCAGTCCTGGAACTGCATCTCATGAAGAGCCAGTTCGTCATTCCATGCCGGGACTAGACCTATTTAGTGATTTGATGTCCCAGAACGTCATGAGACAGACTTTCGATCCTATGCAGCAACAGTTGCAGCAAAAAGTAACTATTAAGTCTCATATTTGGTAGTTTATAGTATTTCATTATATTTGTTATGTTTTTCATTTTACAGCGACTCATATGCTTAAATGTTTGTAGTTGGAAGTCCGGAGAGGTGAAGAGACATGGAGACCTTCGGCTGCAATGAGGTCACCATATGTGAATAGCCCGATGCCACGTCCAATTCCCGAAGATGTATTCATGCAGTACGGGCGTTTCTTGACGAGAAAGAATGCATCTATGGTTATTTGGGGTACTGATAGGACAGTCATTAATCGATTTTTGTGTGTATCGAAATAGTAGAGAGGCCTTTTGATATTCGGGTAAGTACTTTTTTATACAATATGCTTCGTTTTTTTTGAAGTACATCTACTTATATTGATATGTATCCCTAAAATAATTTTGCAGACAGTCGATCTATTCGTGATGCATTTGAGGATGAGACTCGATGTCGGGGTCGACTTGTTGGATGAGGTGGATTGTAATAACACAATCATCCTTGATACCAATTTTTTCGTAAGTATTATGTCTTTAATACAATCAATATATATTATATATGTGTAGTATCTGGAATTAATTAATTTTCAATGTTGAATAGACGTTTCTGCAAAATTCGTGGTTTGAGGTATACGCAACGCTTACGTCCATCATTCAAGACCCGCGTGAGGCACCGGTGTTGATTACCCCTGAAAACATTGTTATGGCATGGAGGCCATCAGTGCATTGGGCTGCAGTTGTCCTCGGCTTTGTCGGTCAAAGATCATGATTACGTGCCACGCAGGTAACCTATTTAATACAATAAGTTACAAAAATTGAAATTTTTCTTGTTTATTTTATCTAAATATTAATTTTTATAGATCATCATGCTATGCGTCATCGAGCGACATTTCGTGATATGTCGTGTGGATATGCACTCGGGTCATTGCATGCTTTTTGACTCGCAATGTTGGAAGATGGACAAGGATCAATTGGATGCGAGGATGTTGGACTTGGTGTGCCTGAATAAATTATTGCGGTATTTTCTGATTTACTCTAGATGGTTCGATAATAACTCCCACCACATACCACCATGGAACAATGATGCGATTATTACACCAGCTGAATCTTCAGAGGTATTTGACCAGAACGACGATGTAAGTGATGGTCCATTTGCGTGCATGACTGTAGAACATCTTATTTCTGGTTCACCGAGCATCGAATGTGGTATGACGAATGTTTTAGCATATAGAAAGAAAATATATGGTAGTATATATGAGTTATGTGAGCCATATAAGAAGCTCAAAGGAGGAGCGTCGACTAGCAGAAAGTAGCATATACTATGTAATGATTTTTTTTTATATTATCTCATGTAATAGATTCTTAGTTATATTATCTTATCGACAATGGATTAATTTTAATCGGATCTTCAATTTCAATTTCAATTCAATTTCATTTCAATTTCAAAATTTAATAGATTCTTGGTCAGATATTATCGATAATTGATTAATTTCTTCATATTAATAACAAATAACAATGATGATGTGGATAATAATGTTAATAATGTGTTTACATGAATAAGTGCTTTCATTACAATGTCACTCGTCTCATGACAAGTAAGGACACTTCCGACACGTATGAGATTCATTACCACACAAGCTACATGTCCGTGGTGCACAACTTCTACTACTCGATCGCACTTCTGTTGGATGACGATATCGACCCACTTTAGGGCGTCCAGCCTGACGGACTCTATTAGGAGGCATAACTGTAATTCCAACAACATCTGGAGGAATAGTCCAACTAGGCGTGGTGAACAGATTGATCCGATCTGAGTATACTTGCTAGCTTTGCGAATGATAGTACTCCCCCACATAGTTAGATATATGGTGACCTTTATGACTAAAAAATTTATATAATCAATTATATGTAAGTGAAATCAATTTGATAAAAAAAATTAACATAATTAAACTTAAATTCGTACCATATAGCTGCAACAGCATGAGAACACAGTATCATATCCATGTCCCACTCCAAACACGCACACAATTGCGTATTGAGATTCACTTTGAATGTTTTGCTTCCGTGCTTGACTTTGAAATAGGGGTGTGCATCGGTCAGTCGGTTCGACCGACCGACCAAAATTTTCAAAATCGAAAATCGTACCGAACGAATTTTTTTGAATCGAACCGAACCGATTTATAATTTCGGACCGATCAAAAATCAAACCGAAAAAATCGATCGGTTTTGGTCGGACCGAAAAACCGATCGAAATATAAATTATATATATTTTTTTTCTAAATAAACATATTTTTATCCTAATTATTTAATTAAAATACTAATTAATTATTATATAAAATATATAAATATATAAAAATAATAGTTTCGGTTCGGTTCGGTTCGGTTACCGACCGAACCTAAAACGTAAAACCGAACCGAAAATCGATTTTAATTAAAATTTAGAACCGAACCGAAAACCGACTTCCTCAAAAACCGAACCGAACCGACCAAAACCGATCGGTTCGGTCGGTTTTTCGGGTCAGTTCGGTCCAAGCACACCCCTACTTTGAAAGTGGAGTCTGATGAGGGCACTACATCGTATCTGCGTGATATTTCCATCGATACCATGATCTTACGCGTTGCTTCAGGGGTCAATTCAGTTGCGTACCTCTTTGCTGCTTTATGTCTCTCATCGAACAATTTTTCTGTAATGTGACGGATTGCCACAATCATGAGCAAATTGGCAATCGTCTAGCCCACAATAATCGAGAAATTGAATGATTCGGTAATGTTCGATGTCATAAAACTGTAGCGCCTAACGGGGCACTGTGATCTAGCCCACTTCTTCACTCCAACCTCCACCAACTTAGTATATGCGCCACTACCATCGGCCTTGACGAGAGACTTTAACATAGCCATCGCTTTTTCAAAGTATGCATCTTGGTACGCATAAGCGGCTTTATGGAATAACTTTGCGGATGGTTGCCCAAACGGGGTGATTTTTTTCAGCAGATAGTAGTAGCATAATCCGTGTGCTGCATCAGGGTAGACACACTTGACCGCATTCATTATACTGACATGAGTATCTGAAACAATCAACATCTCTGAATTTGATCCATAAGCAGTTTGTAGTCGAGACATAAACCAAGTCCATGAGACATCATTCTCGATCGGAGCAATTCCATAAGCTAATGGAAAAACTTGCTTGTTGCCGTCTTTTGTCACGGCAACGAATAATATGCCTTTATTGCGGTTCTTCAAGTGCGTACCGTCCACTACAATCACGAGTCAGAGGCACAATGTGTACGCCAATCTGCATTAATCGAGCGCAACAAAGAGGTGACGGAACCACCATCGATCCAATATTCAAGTCAGTCATCGAATCGGGATTGCTCATCCGTAATATATGCAGATAACTTGGCAGTAGCTGAAATGATTCTTCATGTCCACCGTATATCATCTCGATCGCCCTATTACAGGCTCACATTGCTACACTATATGTAACGTGTACACCATACTCTCACTGCAAATCAGCCATAATGGACCTCGGCTTTATCACTTCACCGTCTTCGCGTATTTTTCGTGATATGTGTGCTGCAATTACACGGGCATTCACCTTCCCACTCCGATATTCACTAGGTTACGTGCGCAGTATGTATAGCATCAAACTTGCGACAAACCAAAATCCACCTATTGCGATGCGCGCAGAGAAAAGGACACCGATTATGATATCGACATTTGAATGTAATCCTCGAATTATCGGATCGAGGAATAACAAATTCTACTCGACGTTCCAAATGCCATAGCCCCACGGATATCTTCAGTTCACCCTTGTTGTCGAAGATGGAACCTTCGCTCATTTCGTGAGTGCGGATCCGAGTCAGAGGACGAGCAATGAGATTAATCAAGCATCATGAGGAATAACATGAACTAGCGATTGCTCATCTCCTCTACTTCTCTCGGCTCTAAGCCTTCTATGTGCGATTGCGTGTTACTCTGCATAATCATAGATAGAAGCTTCCTGAATCCACCCTCTCGACGGATCCATGCGTCAAAATCTACAAATGAGCCATAGCTCACCAAAGCAGACTCGCGTACTTCTTCCTCTTCATCTGACTCTGTTTCATCATCTTCTTCTTCAACGTAGTCTTCATCATCGCTGTCCTCGACATGTGTATCAGCCCCTGGTTGCAACATATGTCGGGAAACAGAATTCCTCGATTGATCCATGTGTTGCGGCATATATTGAGTTGTATCAGCATCAAACCAATCAGATGATGAAAATTGTTGTGTAAACGACTCATCGAACGATATGTGTTGGGAAGTGTAGTCATATGTTGATGAGGATGGTATCTCAAGCGAAGGTCTATATAGTTCTTGCTCCGATTGGGATGTGTCGGCATCGTGAGTCACATAGACCTCTGGTTGGGCATCATGAGCCAATCGAACAAGTTGATCATCATTACTCAAAACTAATTTGACAATTCTACCACTCCGAGATCTCGATAGATAATGCAGTTGGTAGGTTATACTAAACGAATTTGTCAACACAATTTGATCAATCATCTCTATGAACTCCGAGATAATTACATTGTCCATTCGAACAAAGGCATTTGACTGATACCATAAAGAAGGATCCCAGTGCCCTCCATATCTAATAATAATGTTCTTTTATCCCGACATCTATAACAACAACAAGATTACATTAGCAGAAATATACAGTCTTAATATGATTTTTCTAATGTATAAAACAAATATTTATTTGATAAATAATAAAATAATTCCATGCAAATATATAAATTGATGTTAATTCATACTAGAATCACTATTATACAATAATTAAGGAAGAGATTAAAATATGTCATATTCAAATCCAACTTTAGAATTCTATAATCTTTTCTTAATAATAATTATAGGTATTTAGTTAGTTATGCAATTAAATTTAAATACATAAAATCAATACGCTAATAAAAATAATTATGCAATTAAATTTAAATATAGAAATAATGTTATCATTAATATTTCAAAGAAATGAGAAAAAATATTCACAATTCATATATATTTGTAATATAAATTGTGTCTATATATTAATAAGCGCAAAATATATATGCTCATTTTAAAGATTGGATAATTTCAATATAAATTTGCAGCATTAAATTACCCGACGACTATGATGGATAATTTCAATATTAAATATTTCAAAATTAATAAGTTGTGTGATAATTTCAGCATTTCAATATTTTGCAAAATTTCCATCATAGATTACGTGTAAATATGAATTTAAATATCATATATTCATTTTAAATTAATTTCTAAAACAAAAAATAAAAGCTCTCTCCGGTCGGTATGATGTCTCCGGTCGATATTTTCTTGTTTCCGATCGACCGAAGACATCATTTAATAATGGGTAAATATCAATTTAAACCCTAAACTATACATGTTTTATCAAAAATATCATGTACTTTCAAAAATATCGATTTAAACCTCAAATTATCATATTTATATCAATTTAAACCCTAAACTATCACGAATACGGGGCATTTTTGATACAAATATGATAGTTTGTAGTTTAAATTGATATTTTGAAAGTTCGAGATATTTTGATAAAATATGTATAGTTTAGGTTTAAATGATATTTACTATAATTAGTATTAAATTTATAAAATATATCCTTCATTCTGGTCGACAGTTTGCTGATTCCGGTCGACCAATTTGATGTTTCCGGTCGACCGGAATCAAGGAATCAATTAAAAAATTAATTGATACATAAAAATCGAAAATTCCGATCGATAATTCCTTGATTCCGGTCGACCGGAATCAAGGAATTATCGATCGAAATTTTTGATTTTTACGTGTTAATTAATTTTTTGATTCATTTATGTTTTTAAAAAAACATGATTCAATGATTTAATTATTATTTTTTCATGATTTTCTCACACTTTTTCTGTAACTATAAATAATTTAACAGAATAGACTTATTATAATTTCGCAATCATTTATTGATTTACATGTCGTTAACAAACAAAAATATTATTGTTTCGTTATATTAATAGCTTATAAATTTAATCTAAATTCACTTACAAATAAAAAACCCATAAAATCATATAAAAACATCTAAGTTCACCTAAACGTACACCTTAATCTAAAATGCATAACTTAATCTAAATTCAACTATAAATTAAAATACTCACTTAAATATAAATGTATACGAGCGATTATCTAAACGAATTATATCCAATTATATATCCCATTATCTATACGAATTATGCAATAATTAATTATCTAAACGAATTATATATGCAATAATTTATCCAAACCAATAAACAATAATAAATCTAAACAAAATTAACAATAATAAATCACAACAAAATTAACAATAATAAATCTAAACACAAATTAATATCATAAACAATAATAAATTAAAAAAACCGGTCGAAAATAAATAAAAATTCGAATAACTTACTTGTTGAGACATATTGCTTTGGGATCGGATTGAAGAAAGAAATTTGAAAATTTTGAATATAAAACCTAAATGAACCAAAGAAAATTTGAGGAGCAAGAGCAAGAGCAAATTGTGAATGCTTGAATTTGTTGGATTTGTATCTGTTACCGATCGCTTGTATAAATAAGAGAGAATTGGTTCAATTATTGGTGGTCAAATCTTTCTCTTCTTTTTCAGCAATTTTTCAGTATTTCTTTGTCTTCTTTTTAGTTGTAAGCTTTTACTTTTGCAGTATTTTGTCATCGATTGGATAATTTCAATATTTATTTGCAGTATTAAATTACCATGAAATATGATGAATAATTTAAATATTAAATATTTCAAAATTAATAAGTTGTGTGATAATTTCAGCATTTCAATATTTTGCAAATTTTCCATCATAGATTACATGTAAATATTAATTTAAATATCATACATCCATTTTAAATTAATTTCTAAAACAGAAAAAGTGTCTCCGGTCGGTAGTTTGATGTCTCCGGTCGACTTTTCTTTGTTTCGGTCAACCGGAGACATCATTTAATAATTAGTATTAAATTTACAAAATATATACTTCATTCCGGTAGCTGATTCCGGTCGACCAATTTGATGTTTCTGGTCGACCAGAATCAAGAAGTTCCACATTAATTAAAAAATTAATTGACACATAAAAATCGAAAATTCCGATCGATAATTCCTTTATTCTGGTTGACCGAAATCAAGGAATTATCGATCAGAATTTTCGATTTTTATGTGTTAATTAATTTTTTGATTCATTTATGTTTTTTTTTTTAAAAAAAAACATGATTCAATGATTTAATTATTTTTTTTCTCACACTTTTGCTCTAAAATATAAATAAAGTAATTTAACAAATAATATCGAATAGACTGAAATAAATTTCACAATCATTTATTGATTCACATGTTTGTTAACTGTTTCGTCAGCCGAAGACTTGTCAGTGGTATGTCACATTTCACACCGAAGACCGCAAAGACTCAGTAGATATATATTAAAAAAAGCAAATGGGTATACACTGTATCAAGTTTCGAAAATGGTTATAGTGTGTACACACTATTACAAAAGTGTGTACTTGTATATATTTCTCTTTTTTCCCCTTAAGAAAAAAAGAAGACAAATAGCATTAAGATGGGCAGATCTGGCCCTCATGCATAACTAATGGGGCAAAAGTCTAGGGCCCCCAAATTTTAAAAATAAGTACATTACTAATAGTCTATTAATTCTAAACTTATTTCAAAAAAAAATATTTTTCTTCTAACTTTTTCATGCTTCGTGTTTTTCAAATGTGTTTAACATAAAAATAAAGTCAATTAGTGAAGTCTTGAATTTGTTAGAACTTCATATTGGTTTTCTAGTGTTTTGTTGCATATAAAATATTGTTAGCTAGATTGATTATTGTAACTTCAATAGAAATAAGTTTTTTCAAAACTAAAATTGATAAAATTATATTTGTATTCTACCATATCTCAAGAAAGATTAAATGAGTTAGCATTTATATGCATTAAAAATCAAGCATTAGAAAAAATTGAGCTTTAAGATTTTGTTTGTCAAAATGCTAAAAAATCTAAATTATTTTAATAGTTATTTGATCTTTATTTTTAATTCATTGCACATTATATTTAATACTAAAGTCATGTAATTAAGCAAGCATGGAACATAATCGTGTATTATCTATAGCTAGCAATAAGTTATTAAAATTTAATTTTTTGTGGGACCTTTTTTTTCATTTTTCTCTAGGGCCCCATAATGTCTGGCCAGCCTGAAGATGGGTATGGGCTAATTGATGTAGGAATTGGAAATTTTGTGAAACTATTGAACTTACAAGTGTTTGGGAAAAATAATTGTACTTAAGGAACTAAAATTATTACAACAAACTATAGAAAGGAAGTTAATTAAATTGTGGTGTACGAGAAAGCAATTTCTTTTTTCATAATGTAAATCAGCTAAGTGTAAATATATAAAAGTAGCTATTTTTGATTAAAAAATATACGTATTTTAAAGCCAATTTGATACGAATATTCCTCAATTCAGTGCGTGGGTTTGCTATTTCTCATATCATTTTTCAGAGTAGCACGTAAAATTGTCATGTAATGTATAGCGTCTAAGTTAAGATGAGAACAATTGCGAAGTCCATATAAATTATTTAAGAAATATTTTTATTTAATTTAGTTTTAGGGCGAGACCAGAAAAAAAGAGAGTTTTCGTGGAACGTCAGAAAGTTGTTTTGTGAAAAAATAGGCCCAGTCCAACCTCACTTATTATACAATATGGGCTAGGCCTGATTGACATTATAATATTATAGCCACAGAAAAAATAAATAGTTAAATAAACAAAATCATGAGAATTATTAAATTATCTTTAAAATCTCATAAATCACAATTTTTATCGCTTTTAATTAGTAATCGTGTACACAAATATAATATAAAACCTGTAAAAGTCAGTTTTATAAAATTGGAGCAAACCCCAAATGCATAACCAATTGCATGTTTACATAAAATTTAATTGGTTGCATTAGAGTTAGCTCTACGGTAAATGATTTGTTAAAGTTGGTTGATCAATACATCTCTAGATTCCAAATGCATTTAAAAGTTCTTAATTATCTTAGTTTTTTATATGTTTTTTCTAACTTCTAAATTAGCTATTTTATGTCTTTTTTTTAGTTACAAATCAAACACACCCACACATAACAAATTAGGTTACTCTAATCTACAATCTATTGAAGAATAAACGTTTTACCAACTAAGTTGTGTTTTGTCTTAATTGTATACTTCTATCAATAGTCTTTTTAATATATATTTGAAAAATAAGAACAAGAAAATATAGAATAGTGCTACCAAATTAGAGAACTCGTGAAAACAAGACCACTTCCACACACACACACACATAGGGATGGCAGTGGATCGAGGACCCGGTCCAGATCCGCAGATTCAGATCCATTTTTCAGGATCTGGATCTTCAAAAATAGGATCCGATGGATTTTGACCGGATCCGGACCATTCTTTTAAAATTCGGATCTGGATCTGGTCTCGATTTCTGAGATCCAGATCTGGTCCATGGATCCATATAATATATATGTATATATAATTTTTATTTATATTTATAAGTGTATTATATTATTTTTCTTTTAGATAAACTAGGTTCTGAAATTGGATAATATGTTAATAATATTAGAAATTTGTACATTGTAATTGAGGAAATTTTGTATATGAGTGGTCTATTTGCTAAAATATGTGTGCTACTTCTTCTATTACTATTATAATATTATTTGCTGTCATGAAAGCAAAAGTAAATTTGTAACTAATATCTTCTTGTATAGTTATTATTGTAGAATTTTGAAATAATTATTATAGTGTTATATGTATTTAGATTATTATTATTCTTATTATGGTATTCGTGAATTATATTTGATTTAGAATTTATTTTAGAAGAAAACATATGGATCCGGCCTGCAGACCACGGACCTGTGGATCTTATGGATCCGGGTGCGGATCTATTTTTTGGACTCAATGGATCTGGACCCAAGCAAAAATACGGATCCGGATCTGGACCTGGCCGATCCGGTCTAGATCCGACCCATTGCCATCCCTACACACACACACACACACACACACACACACATATATATATATATATATATATATATATATATATATGAATCATATGAGAATGAAAATATTGGTGATAAATAAGAATATTTCACTGAACGTATAAAGTTTTTGCAGTAAACGTATGAATTTGTTGCACCAAAATTCAACATATAAAGTGTAACACCGAACATAGAATTGTTGCATCGAATTTGGTGCAACAAATTTATATATTTAGTGCAACAACTTAATATGTTCAGTACAATATTCTTATTTCTCACTAATATTTGTATTTTTACGCGAATCATCCCATTAGTCGAAATGTGAAATATGTGGCACATAGTTGCTAGCTAGGGACTTTTAATCCACCGTGTATGGGTCGAGTAGGTCTTCTCTCATTCTCGCATTAGTTTCGTGCTTAAAAATAACCTTGATATATTGCTCAACATTAAAACCTCATAAATCGTAATACATATATTGGTCAGTGATAGAGTAATTAATGTCCGAACACAAAGTCTTGGGTTCGGTCCATCGCGACTCGATCTTTAAATTTGAAGAATGCATCACATAAAATAAACGGTAATAAACCAAAGCTCCTCCAAACAAGATATTTTTCTTATTTTTTGCTTTTACAAATAAACTTTCGATTGAATTATTAACTCCAAAACTCTAAAAGAATATAACTTTGCAACACACCTTAATCAACAACCAAAAATATATTATGCTTTACTGATTGTAAACTAAAAAATCCCAAGATTCCAACATCTCAGCTCTCTGCTCCCTCCAACAACATCACTTTCTATTTCACATGGAAATCGAACTGTCCAACGTGAACTATACACAAACCACAAATCATCGATGCCAATTAATAATTTTTCTGTAATATTTAAAAATTCATTTAATTGCAAAAAATAATTTATGGCTCGGGCATCGAGGTGGGGACCAAATTATAAAATCGACACGTAGATGAATTTAGTACAAAATTTGTTGAATATCGCCGCCTCGAATAAGTTTTTAATAATGAATCGAACCCTAAATCCAAGTGTTTCACATTATTGTCGCATGTTTATGCTTTTTAATGCAAGAGTGCTTTTACCTTAGGTGGTTATTAATTATATATTTGTTTTTCGAGATCTTCTGAGATTAGGACATATAATATTTCTCTGTAAGGAATCGAGAAAAGCCCTACTTTAATATGTATGTTAGTTGTTATAGGAAATCTAAATGGGATTATTTATATGAGTGAAAGTTGCTTGGTAGTGTAATACTTATGGGGAGTTATGCTTCTTTAATTTCCACCAATAATTGATGATTATGTGGGAGTACTAAAATAATTTTATTTGTATTAAGACATCTATGATGGATTCAATCTAGTGGCACCCATTCTTTACACGTCTTAAAGAGGACAATCCCCCTCCTTCCTTTTCTTTTTTTGTAGATATAATATATAGTATATATAATACTAGTTAGCAGAGATCTACTTATTAGTGGACATGTTAATATATACCAAGTGATATGATATAATAAAATGTCTCTTAATTAGGGTGCGTTACTCGTATTTAAGTTCACATCTATGTGACCATGTTCCATTTTTGTATTCACTAAGAAGATATAAAGTTTAAAAAGAAGAAGAAGAAATTTTATCGCAAGAATTTATAAACTTACTCGAAGTTTCCACACATATCTTTGTAGTGGTACATAAATTATGGACTATAAAATTTATGGAGCTCGTTAACCCTTACAACACAACCAGATAATTGGAGAATGTGCTCTGCCATAAAAGTTATAAAAAATATGGTATCCGTACCTCGTCGACCACATTAATTGTTATTGTATGAATTTTCCCTCCAATAACCTTTAATCTCAACATATATATAACTATAGTTAGAAGATCTTCGACAGCCACTATTATGGGTTTTACCCGCAGCCCATTGCAAATAAAAAATAAAAAATAAAAAGTAATTGATTATGAATTAATTAAGTGGTTCTCCTTTTTTTTTTTTTTTTTGTCTATTGCTCAAAAACTAACATAAAGGAGTAAAAAATATAATTTTAATTCTTGCAAGTAGTGATGGTGCGATTAGATTGCAGTACTTTATAAAGTGGGTTACAGACTCACAGTACGAGATTCAAACTAATTATTAACTAGTGTTTTTTGAGTGACATTCATAAATCATACTGTGTGTATGTAGTTATGTGCAGTGATCAAATATAGTGTCTTTTCACTATCTACAACTTCAACCATGTCACATAATTTTCTCCACATATTTTATAAACAATATAAGTAACATATATAATATCTCGTCCCTTCATGACATTAAAAAGTAGGGTGATTGCAATTTGCAATCAATTATATTGATTTTAGATTTTGACATCTAGTTATATTTTTTATTGGATATTGCCAGCGCAATTACACACCCAAAGTTGCTTTTAGGTTTTGAATGTTTGTGGGAGAAAATCATTCTATACTCTTAACGTTTTAATTTTTAACAACTCCGACCGACATATGTGAAATTATACATTAATACCTATACTACCAATGTTGTTAACAATTTTGCTCTATCATTTGATTTCCGACGGTTGAGTGCTAACTCAGCCCACAAGCATGAACACGTAAACAATGTAGCTGAAAACATAGTCATTTGTGGAGTGTTGATTGCAAACGTGCAGTCGAAAATCGAGTGATAGGGTATATTTTGCCAACACTTTTCCCTTATAATTACTTCTTTATAGAAATTATCATTTGTTAGATGCAAGTAGAGCCGGCAAAATGAGTTTGACCCGAAAAGCCGTCCGAGTCACAGGGTTTAATTTGGTTTGGACTTAAAATTAAAAGCGGAAAAACCCTGGACCTACCAAGCTTCGGACCAAAAAAGCCCAGGGCTTCGGACTTAAAAAGCTTGCTAGGTATTCTATTGAATATACATATTTATATTATTATTTAATATACATATCTATAATCTTTTAATAATATTAATTATATTATATATATATATATATTTACAATTAAAAACATTAACTGTATATATTAAAAAAATTAGAAAAATGATCTGAAGAAAGCACATGAGGTGGTTTGACTTCATATTTTAAACCGAAATTTTTGAGTAGGCCGACCACCCAAAAATATAAAAGCCGACGACCCGGCGGGGCCGACTGCCCGCTACTTTTGTTAGCTATAGATGCAAGGTAAAAGCAACATATAACTTGATGGTGTGTCTATGGTGTCTACGTCTTCTTGTAGACATAAATCAAGCACTTAAAAGTGGAATCCAACTCCTTCTTCAACAATGGGGGTTATATTTTTTTCTTCTTAGAAAGTGGGTTTTCACTATCACCACCTAACACCCCCCTATAAAATAAAGACAAAAGGTGGCCTTGAACTCCATTAACTAAAACAACTTTGAGATTGGCTTTAGTCTTTTTGAGGTGGGGTCTCACAAAATCCAAGTGCCCAATAGTATACATTTGATGTTGTGTTTAAGAGCAATGCCCTCGTTCCACCCATTATGGGTTTAATATCTTATAAACTTTGCAAGATCGATTGAGCTCATTTTTAAAATGATTTTAGGACCATTTGTCAACAAATTGGAGCTTTTCACATTCACCTCATGTAACAAATTTGGGTTGTTTATGGTTATAGAATCCCTCCATAAGCTTTTGATCATTCTTATGAAAACCACACTTTTTTTAAGAGTACATGTAAGTTTTAGATATAGATAGCACGTTTTTATTTATCTTTTATTTTACAAAATTTTATTATGAAGCATGGTGCATTAGTCGATAGAGATAAAGGGATACGCACAAAGATGGCAGTTCATACAAGAATCTTCCTACCTAAAAAACCGAATCCCTCTTATTTTTAGTTACTAAAGCCAATTTGCATCATAGATTTTTAGAGGCTCAGATATGAAGCAAGCCGGGCGAACACTGAGTTCGAGCTCTGCTCTTTAAATTTTATTAGGCTCGAGTTCAATTGAGCTTTAAATTGAGCTCGAGCTCGGTTCGTTGGAAAATTTTGAGCTCACGAACATTTCGAATTATATTAGATAACTAATCGTTTATGAGACATATTTGAACTCGAGCTCGAACTCTACTTGTGTTCGACTTTGCTCGTTTTCGAGTTCGAGCTCAATTATTAAAGTTTGTAATTTATTATTAAAACTATAATATATTATTACTAAATATCAATAAAAATATAATTTATAATTTATTATTAGTTTTAATTATTTAAATATATAAAACAATTTATTATTTCACATGTTCATGAATCGACTCGTTTGAGTTCGAATCGAACATGTTCATGAGCTCACGATCCGAACATCCCTAAGCTCAAGATTGACTTGGAAATCCTATCGAGCTCGGTTTGAGGAGCTTGAGTTTAGCTTGTTTACAAACGAGCAATTTTGAGCGAGATTTTTTCTAGTCGAGCTCCAAATAGATCACGAGCGGCTTGGTTTGTTTACATCCTAATTTTTACATGATTTATAGTTGTCATAAGAAGGTACTATTGTAACATATAATAACATTGCCATAAAGAAGCATTATTTAATTAAAACCCCAACTTTAATCATCTATTTAGTCAAGATCTATGAAATCAGATTTAATTGAGATGAGTTTTTATGAACCCAATCCATATGCACAAATGTAACCATATTTTTAACAATGTAACTAAGTAGTAGAAACAAAGTGTTATAAATGTAATACTAGATAAAATACACAACATATGATCATCTTTATTATTTTATTTTTATACATACATATGAAGGCGACATATATAGAGATATGTCTAGAAAATCATAAAATGGAAAATTTGTATAATGTAAGTTAGTGTATGGTGGATGTACATTCCCTCCCATTAAAAGAAAGAAAACATACAATTGTGATTGCAACATTTCATACAAGCATGTGCATAAAAGATCATTACCTAATAAGAAACCAATTATAGATCATATCAATAAAATAATTACCATATTTCACGGGGATAGGGAGTCACTATTGTTGTTATATTTTTCCTCTTTCAAAATTTATTATTATAGTAGGATGAGTAAAATGCGAAAGGACATTACTATTGGTTAAGGTCCAAAATTAGACTCGTGCGACAAGACGGTTCCACTACCTAAAACAATGACAATTATCGATCTATCATAGGCCATAATATCTGAATAACTCAACTAGGGCCAATTATTGTCGTTCTTGACTTTTTTAGTAACTAACAAAACTCTTGGTTGATTCCATGGTGTGTGGGGGTGCAATGCACACCCCCTCACTATTTATTAAAATATTAATATTACTGTAGCAATGAATAGTGAGGGGGATGTGTATTGCACCCCCCTCACCATGAAATCAACTAAAACTCTTTGCTAAAATGTTTTATGCTAAATTTTATTTTCACTCGAAATTAGGAGTGGACATTCGGACGATTTAGCCTAAAGTTGTTAGTTTCTTGTAAAGTTATTTTAAAATGAATTAAAGTCAAAGTTGAGTCTCAAAATAAAAATAAAATCAATTATATGAAAGCGAAGTGCGAGCTACTTGTACTTGTTTTGATATGATATGGACTTTATAAAGCGTGCGTCTTTGTTAGGTGAACATCAAATGACATAAAACTACATAAATAGCCTCTATTATGAGTTTTACAGTTTGTTTAAAATATTTTGCACAACGGTGTGACACAACTCTGATCTTAATTTTGGAATTTAGTGAAGTTTTTATTCGATAACAAATCAAATGTAAGTATTTGTATTACGATATTACATTATTGAGCTATAGTACCAACAATATGTGCTAATAATCTATTGGTTCAAACGGCCATTCCACTCAAACTAATCAATATACAATCTCCAAAGATCACTTCATTAAGGAGATAATCTTTTGGATATATATTCTGTTTTATACTAATCTGGTTATTGTGTGTACTATTTGTAATACTTTGTAATATATTAATTTGGAATTCATAATATAATATGCATCCTGTATCTCATTAACAATCACAAACATTTTTCTCTTCTAATAAAGACATAAGCCATTCTTCTTACATTCAAAATTATATTTGTTAGAATCTTGCTTCTTCTTTTTTTCTTCTGGTCCCAAGTGTCTTTACAACTGTTAAGATGCCATCCATTATATTTATATACCATATAAACTTGAAAGAAAAGAAAATAAAAGATCAAGAATCAAGAAACACACTTTTCTGGACGCCTAAAGTTATACACCTTTAATGTTTTAAGTGAATAAATGCATGTGCATGCCATTATCCCTCATTTGAGGAACTACCCGACGTGTCTAACCATCATCATTTGTTGGTACTCATTTAAATAAAATCAGAGGTACTATTCACTCACATAACTCAATAAATAAATATAGAAGAATAAATAAATTCTATGATCAAAAGAAATCTAAAATAATGTGAAGCTCATCCGAATAGTCCTCCTATGTTTTTTGACATTAAATGTTCGACAACCGAGTAATTGAATAGATACAATTGCAATTTTGAACACTTGACTGTCCATGTCAACACATGAATTTTAGGGATCGCAACGGTATGAGTGACAATTCGAATGTTTTGATGATGATATTGGCATTATGAGAATACAATCTAGACAATATATTTCAAAAACTCTTAGTCAATAGTTTTGATGTTAGATGGACATCTAAGTCTCAATCCCAAACTAGCACTACAAATCGAAAGATTACAACATTATTCAAACGTCTTACAAAGTTGAATCTAAATTGCAATAAAATCGAAAAAGTTGAGTTCTAATTTGCAATAAAGTCGAAAAATTGAGATATAATTAGCATTTAACTCTACATATGTTTTAGGATGATCACACACATTTCTCAGTCGTTTTCCTTCTTTTAATCACTGGAAAATTTCTGGTTCATGTCAAATCAATTGAAATAGAAGGAGAGTGTGTGAGGCCATTTAGCTTTTGTTTAGTACTGAAAATTTGAGATCCCATTTTCTATAAATATGATATTTAAGAGGGATCTTATTCATTTGGATTTTTGATTTAAATCGATTAGCAATGTCGTGATCAAGACATTTAACACTTTTTAGTTTGATAAAAAGGAAATATTATGACATGGTCTTCGTAATAAAGATTGTAGTATATCATCATTATTTATAAAAAGGACTATTATGATAATGGAATTTCATTGAAATATTATCATGTCGTGTCGTATAATTACAATGAAATGTAGTAATTTAGATTATATTATTTTTGCCTTTCATCTATTCTATATCAATCCCATTATCAGAGACAGAGATTGGTCAACATTGTTGATTAAAACCGATCAAAGAAACATTATTGATTAAAAGAAAAGATCATTTCGCGTGCGTGTGTTGGCCTAGTGGTAGAGTGGTTAATGCCCGAGGCCAAAGGTCTCGGGTTCGAGTCCACCGTGACGCGACCTTTAAATTTCTGTATTAAATTGACCAAAAAAATAATCATTTGGCCCGTTACATAATTTGGTCAATTAATTAAGTGTTCATCATGACGTTAATAGTCGAGTTTATTATTTTTACAAACACGATCAAATGAATTTTTATTTATTTTCATAAAATGATGAGACCTCAATTTTCAATCAATCGGGTAATCAATTAGATACTAGAATTTAAATGTAACTCTTCTCACGATTGAGTAACGCATGACTCCATCAATTTTCGTTTTTTTTTTTAAATGACTCCATCAAATTTTCTCTCTCTCGATGATACTAGTCAAACTTCCAAAGAACATAATTATTTGTAAAGTATATCTTATTCCACTACATATCACGAGTATCTAAAATTGGAAAAACACAATGCATCAACAGAAGAAAGTTTTGCAATGTTCGAGAAATTGTTTGATTTCTTACAGTTTTATTATTTAATTATCTGAACTTTCAGATGAATTGATTTATTCCTCGTAAAAAAAATAAAAGAAATTTATGTCCAGTTAAATAGTAGGAGGAAATATTTATTCAAAAAATTAGAGTAAGTTTTTTTTTTTAAACTAGAAAGAATGGATCATAAAAGCATTTTGGGGATTTAAATATATTACATGTTAAGCCCAAGCTTATTGAAAAATATCTTGGTCGCATTCATACAGAGTATAAGAATTTGATTAGAAAATTATGGATAAAAAAGTTATTTTACTATAATTGTTGTTCGCGCCCTCTAATAATTTAACTAATAAGTCAGTAAATTCAAACTTACAATTGCCGAATTTATCGATCATGTCACTCAAGTGATCATAACGTATTGAAACGTTGACATAATATTATAATTTACTACTTATAAGATGTTTCGAGTAAGAATTACATATAATAGAAGACGTGTTAAGTCCAGATTCCCTTTGAATTTAGCCTGTTAAAATGAATTTAATTTTTAGAAAAAATAATAGGTCTAAGATAGTTTTGACTTTTTTACTTTCAAACTTGATCACCAGAACCCACCTCTTTTAATTGTTCTGTCTTGTTAATTATCTTTAATGCGATGTTCGATGTTTCATTTAAGCCAATAAAGAAAGGAAAAAGCAAAACAGTTTTTAAAGAAACATAGAGTATACCAACAATAATTAAAACAATGATTAAAGATTATCTAGATCTTGTTGAGCCTATTAGGTTTAGAAACATAAGCAGTTGGTCTCAAATTTCTTGAAATATTTTAAATGCCAGATTTCCAGTTTTGTCAGACTCTGCCACGCTGTCATCCCTTGTCCCAATTACTCGAAAATTTCTAAAAATTAACCCCTTTGGGATCAAATTACAATTACAATTAAAAAATTACAAAAATAAAAAGAAGAACAATTACAGGATTCAACCCCATCCTCGTAAAACTTATAGGATAGGTTATATCTCTACAACTCTCTCTCCCAGCAAGAACTCTCAAATTAGTCTTTGCAAGGACACCTTCTTCCACTCCACCAAGCGTCTTAGAAAATGCATAACCTGTCAAATATTGTACAATGAAATGTTAATTATAACCCAATACCCTAATCGCTACAAAATTAATAATATTTAATTATTATATATATGTACAAGAAAATTTGTTATGAACAAAATGAATTCGTTATAAAAGTTAATATATTTGCTGACAAAATTAGTGAATTAAAACATTCAGAATTTTCACCTAGATTTGATTCCCATGAGGGACAATAATTTCATTTTTTTGAATTCAATAACTTTCGTAGCGGATTCATCAACTTTTACAACGAATTTATCATTTTCTGATTCTCACACATTGTCACGATGTATGTATATATATAAATATATTATATTTTATTGTGTAGTACTAGTTACCTCGATTGGTTGTTGCAAAGAGTAGGACGCATTTGTTTCTTTGGGAGCTTTGGATACTAGGATTCCTAGTCCTTGACCCCTTTGTCGCAAAACCTAAACAAACCATAAATCTATATCAAACATTCGATCAACCAAAGAAAAGTGGACCTGAAAAACGGATATACAACTTACTCTAAACGCATCTTCATCGGTCCTATCATCGCCTATATAGATCGGCATCACATCACTCGACTCATCATAACCTAATGACTCCAACAAGAACTCAACGGCATTCCCCTTGTCCCATTTAATAGTTGGACGAATCTCGAATACTTTTCTACCGTGAGTCACCTTCAGCTGCGAGTAATCCTTCATCACCAACTTCACTTGATCGGCCAACTCCACCCATTTCTGCAAAACATTTTTTAGATTACTTCTACAAATACCAAATATATATATATATATATATTTGTTGACGGATTCGTACCTTTTCCGACACGCAGCGGTAGTGAACGGAGAGACAGAATCTGTTGTTCTCCACTTTAGCTCCAGGAATGTGTTTCACTTGCTCTATCAAAGCTCTGTGCACCTGCACAAAATTTTACAATTTTCAGACCACTTCACAATGATTAAATAAAAATGAAATAAGACAGATGTAAGAAAAGGAGCCTACCTCATCAATTATAGGCAGAAATGCCCTGGCTGGCTGGCAGAGGACAGTTTGATTTCCCTGAATATTACATACATCCAACATAAGAAAATTTGTGCAAGACAAATAAATTTTCTGACAATATAATTCCATACTTGTAATCAAATATTTTCATTTTTTGACTCACTTTTTTTTGTGATCTATGCCCTTTTGATGGCCCTTTGATGTCCATTCCATGGCTGCCGGCGTAGTAGAGCTCTGACAATTGTACGAAATCGTACACCTTAAAAATGCAAAATAAGAAGAAGTAATTAAATTAAAATAAAGTTTTCAAGAATGTAGAATTATATATAGTATGTATAATTAATTGGTTTATTGGGAATAAAATTAAAATGTACCTTAGCTCTGCACCTCCCGCTAACAATGGCGGCCGGGAACAATTTCGCCACGTCTCTCACGGCTTCTCTCATCTGATCGTAGGAATAAAAAAATAAAAATAAATTTAGCCAAATTTATTTTACACTTTGTCGAATAATTATATACTAGGGCGACGATGGCGATGGCGATGATGGCGGCGAACCTCACTGGTGATGAATGCGCGGTCGGGGTCCTCGACGATGGGGAGAGTGTCCGTCGTAGTCCAAGAACACTACAATCTGCTTCCCCTTCGCCGCGGCCATGATCTCCTCAAACATGGTCAAAGCCGATGGATGATGGAGCTGCACACACAAGCAAGCACGTGTGTGCGTTAGCCACGCACATTATAACTGTGGGGCAACAGTCTGGCCAGACTGCTGCCCGATGGACAAATAAAAAGGAGAAGAATTTAGTGGGACTTACGTTCCACGAGCCGTGGTCCTCCACTTCCGAGGGCCTCCGGGTGGGTGAGGAGGACCTCATCGAGTCGAGCAAGGCATTGATCCTTGCTACATTCGCATTGGGCCCAAGCTTCTTGGGCAGCTTCTTCAATGGGAAGCGGCTTCCCTTGGGCGCCGGGAAGAGGGCCGAGTCAGGCATTGCGACGACGAAGGCCACCGGAATGCCCGATTTTGCGTCAGGGATGACCATCTTTTGGTTCGTCATTGGCAAAGGTTGTGTTGAGGTAGGCTTCTAGCAAACCTGTATTTGTTATTTATAGTCAAAAGTTGAGAGGCATAAATAAAGAAAGACTTTAGCCCGCCAAAGAAGTCATATATATATAGAATTGGAGATGTAAATTACCAGGAAAATATGTGGAAGTTTTGATTGAAATGGGTTGCAAGAACTTGGGGAACTATGCAGAAGAAGAAAGAGAGGAATATTGGGTTCTAGATTGTGATTTTCCTTTGGGGAGAGAAAAGATGAATTGAAAAATGTGATAGAAGTGAGACAACAATCACAAGTGACAAAGGGATGGTGGGGTGTGATCAATTTATAAGTAACTTGAAAGCACCTAAGACGAAGTATCCCAATTTTTCTATACCACCTTTTAAAAAAGAAAAGAAAAAGTATTATAGAATTGTGCCTGGGCCCCACAGTATTACAAATAGTGTTATGTTTTCTATTCTCTCATCATTGAGTGCAGATAATAATACGATCCAACACATGTTGTATAAAGACAGATACACATGTTGTGTGTGTGTGTTGGCTAGTGGTAGAGTGGTTAATCTTGCGCCAAAGTGCCCTTGCCCGTTGAGTCGTGACGCAGGCTTTAAAATTTACGTATTAAATTATCAAAAAAAAAGATACACATGTAGTCAAGCCGGACAAGGGCCTAGGCCAGAGGTGGCCTTAAAAAATTGTCAATTGTTATATTGAGCAAAAATAAAATTTGTTAGTTCATTTTATGCATTTTTTTTTTATTTCTTTTGGATTCTGGCGGAAGAGACGTATACACACCTGATATGATTAAAAAATTTATTACTTTTATTTCTCATTTTCCCTAAGGTTCATAAAATGTTGGAAACCAGGCTGCATGGATAGGCCGAATCCCCCCTAAATTTTTTATTTTGTTTCATACTCCTATATAGGATCGTCGACTTGCCGGAAATTTCGGACAATAGCCTTTTCGAAGCCGTCGGAAGCCTTGAAATATCAAATATATATATGTCTCTGTGTGCCACTGATGTCAAAGTGTTAGCATATATGAAATATGAGAGATATAAGAGAAATACAAAATGTTTGGGATTCTTTGTGTTGCTTATTCTCTTTTCATGTATTTTGCTATTTTACTTTAGGGTGACTGTATATATATACACAATAAAGGTTGGACATTCAACAAACCCTAATTAAAGTCAAATCGTTATTCAGTATCAGTTCAAAGAATGTAAAGATGAGAAATAAAGTGGGATCCAATGTGAATATAGTTGTGGGATGGGGAATTTATTCTCATGTCACATATAGATATTGCATTATTAATCCGTAATATACGCTCTAGATTAATACCCACTTAATGCAAGAAGGCTGGATCCCATGTTAAAAATTTGTTACTTTTTTTTCAGAATTACTTTTTTTCTACAGATTTGCTGAATATACATTTTGGTTTAAAAGGTTCTTATTTATTCGATTTTTTAATTTGGGTAGAAAAATAAAATCAAAAGCAACTATTAATTAATCTCTAAATTGTTGTTCTAATTCAATGGTGTAAGTTAGTGCCTGCATAATTTTTAGATTCCATAATCTATTGGAAGATACATTCAATTAAAAAGAAAAAAGGATCTTTGATACAAAGGGGACTGTGCGAGATAACAATAATTTATTACTTGAAAAATAAAATTGGCGATAGTACATAAAATCATTGGGAGAGGAAGTTGGATTATATTTTAACTAAGTTTTGGTGGAGTGCCCACTTCATTTCAGATTAATTATGAGTGTCTCTGACCTTAACAAAGATATTGAATCACAACAACATATAAAAATAAAACCAAGGATATTGAGATAAATATATAGAGTGGGGTTAACTTGTGAACCATTTTATCGTGAAAATATGAGAATCAAAAATGATGAATTTGGTGTAAAATTGATGAATCCATTGAAAAGTTCTTGAATCCAAAAATAGAATTTTTGCCCTCATGAGATTCGAACCACGGTGAAAATTAAATTCAATTTTCGGATTCAATAATTTTCTCAATGGATGCATTAGTTTTCCTATTTAATTCATTTTGTTCATAACAAATTTTCGTGATTCTTAATTCTTACATTAAAAAAATGATTATTATTTGAACATCTCTCTCTCTCTATATATATATATATATATATATAGTGGTTATCGTGTGGACATTCCTTAAAATATAAGCATGAGGTCAAATATCAACCCTTAATAAATTAATATGGACACTTCAGATTCAATGCACAAATGCACAATTATATACATAAATATACATATAGCTGATTCAGATGTATACTTAAAAATAATCATTAGATCTTCAAATCTAATGGACATGACTTATTCTCATTTATATTTATTAAGGATTGTATATACATGAACCAATTCTTATATATATATAGGGGAGGGTTAACGTGAGAACCATTTTTATTGTGAGAACATGAGAACCAAAAACTGATGAATTCACTGTGAAAGTTGATGAATCCTCTGGGAAAATTACTGAATCCAAAAAAATAGAATTTTCGCCCCTCATGAGATTCGAAACCAGGTGAAAAATTCTGAATTTCTGAATTCATTAACTTTCTCAATGGATTCATCAACTTTCATAACGAATTCATTTGGTTCTTAGTTTTTAGGATAATAATGGTTCTTATTTGAACCAAACTCTCTATATATATATATATGATTGTTCTCTACTATAGTTCTTTTTCCTTTTATTTTTGGGCAATTCTATTTGCATAATCACATATAATTTAAATTCCAAATAATTTATTATATTTTATTAATTATTTCATTTTAACCTCGATTCTACATATAATGTGCACTATTTCATTTTGTTATCTTTTTTATTCTTTTCCTTTTCCTTTTCTTTTTTATCGAGGGTCGGATGATTAATTATCAGTATTAATATTAATAAATGGCGTATCTGTTATATGATATTGTTGATGTATTCGGAAAATAAAAAGGATATAAAACATCATCACTGTTAACAATTTATCTATTTCACTTTTTATTATTTAGATATGTACAAATTGATGGGTCCCGCTAGATACAATATGGTGTATGGGAGGGTGGGGAGGAATACATAGTAAAATAAATTGAAATTTTTTCGTTACTCAAGACTTGACTGGCTAGAGGCAGTAGATGTCGGGTAACTGTAGTCCAGTACTAATAGCAGTACTGTTGATCAGTTCATATATGAGAGTCTTGAAATGAGAGATATCAGTTAGTAGACCTACTGACTGTTGAGACAACTGGTCAGTTTGACTGATAACTGATGTACTTGTGGAATGTGGTGGTTACTGATTTTTCTTAGAAAACTGATACATAAAACTTAGGTTAGATATAGCTTAATCAATTTTCAGTTTATCTCTTTCAGTATCGAACTGATATTGATAAGAGTGTTTCAAATAGATATTGTGTTGTTGTATGCTGGTGATGGCAGTTCAATAACATGTAATTTAAAGTACAATACTGAAAGTAAAGAACACGTTGAGTTTTATGTTGTTCAGAGAGATCAACTCCTACGTCCACGGACTGATTGCTCAGACAATCCACTACATCGGGATTGGATCTTGTTTACGGAAACAAGAATAAACTCAGATACTGAGATCACCTTACAGTATCCCGTCAAACAAGGCGTTCTTTCTACGCTTACTGGTGCTAGGAAACCCTGTCTAATCTCCACGAGCAGTCGTTCAACCTTCTAGCTTACGGGTGCTAGAAAATCAAGCTTTCAGTAACTAATACTTCGTTACTTATTTGCCCAAATTCCTACTTAACTTTGGGGGTTTTGTAGAGGTTTTTCCAACTATATCTGAGTTGACTCAAACGTCAAACTCAGTGACTCTATGTTTGATATATTACAATGGAATATCCTAGATGTAAGGAAGTGTATACTAAAACCTTGAACTGATATGTATATGTGAGCTCTGAAGGTATTCTGATAATACGGTTAACTTCATTATTCGAAATCGTTGTTTGAATTAACTTTGGCTTTGAGGTTTGATCACTTGAGAGTTCAATTGCGCAACATTTCGGTAAACTTCAAAGGTTTGACTTTGCGCATATATATAAGGAGAGATAAGAATAAAGCCATTGGAGGGACTGCTATTCAAATTCTTCCATTTTGTCGTTCGAAATTATTTCCGTTGAATCCTTGTACGTCGTTGTCAGAAGTCTGCATATTCATACACTGTAGCTTTGTAACTCTGAAAATAGGGTATGACGTATTAGATTGCTTCGCAAATACGCTACGGCACGTGTCGAGCCAAACACTCAAGGCAATAAAAACTCTGTGTTTCTTCAGTCGATGAGACTCCATATTTTATCAGGTTTGATTTCAGGTTTGGACCAATCTAGATTTCTCCGTCTTTTATCAGCAGTTTGGATTTCCATCTTTTATTAGCTTTGAACTCCTGAGTCAATATGCAACAACAACTTTGATGTAGATAGTCAACTTTGATCTTCTTTCAACCAACTTTGAATATAGGTAGGTAGCTTGACCACTGATACCCAGCTTTAACTTCTGGTACTCAACTTTGACTTCCGCTTAGTCAGTCAGCTTACCTTCGACTCCATCTTGTCAGCAGCGTGAGTCTTCAGTCTTCGACTTCATTCATATATCAGTTGTCCATCAGTCTTGCTTCCCTTTAGTCTTCAGACATCAGTTCGTCTTCCTTAAGTCTTCTGACTTCAGCACGAGATCCTTCAGTTAGCTTTTATTCGGTTGCGTCGGTACTGATACTTATCGGTCAGGCTTGACATTGTACTGCTTTGAACTTTATCAGTCTTGGGCCTGTCCAAGCAGGTAGTTCTGCTGAATCTAAAACATAAACTTTTTCAATTCGAAAATAAGTTAACAACATCTCTGTCATTTCAACAAGACAATCATCAGAGATTTTGGAATCAAATCAAAACACATAGTTAAGATTGATATATTCCCAATACTTAGGAATTTTTCCAACACTAATGTTCTCAACGAATCGAAAGATTTTAATCGATTTGATTAACAATATATATATATAATTCCACTTCAAAAAACTTTGGGTTTTGTTGAATCTTATATATATTTTGATTACTGAGTTTTGAAAGGTAGGAAAAGTGTCAAAAAAATTTATTCTTGAAAAAGAAGAAGATGGGGGATGGGGTTAGATCCATTGTCTTCCATTAGTGAGAATTATCCAAGTCAATTTGGGAATCATTGATCAAAGAAAGTTCTAATTTTTAAAAAGTAGAGGTAAGAATTATAATTTCTAAATGAAAGTGCACTATGACCGTACGTGTGTGTATGTGTGTGTTTTCTTTTTCTTTTGGTTTATGTGATTTAGTAGGTTGTACTACCATCAACACTAATATTTTCAACATCATTATTATCGTTACCCGGTTTCTAAAATACACAAAAATCTTCATTTATATTCTATTAATATCATGGTTTTATATTTTACTCATTTCGCAGATATTATAGAGTCCATTATCTATTTAAATGTCACAAATGTTAAATATAATTCACAAACATATTCTCTATATTTAATGTTGAAAGTTCAAAATTAAAAAAAAAAACACTAACTGAAAACAATTAACGTAGGAAATTTACTTGCATAATTTATAATTTCCAACACAAATTTTAATACGTGAAAAACTAAAGTAAACTATATAATCGACAAAAGTATATGGTTTAGATTCAATTTAAGTAATATGACCCAAAATATTTTTACTACAAGATGTGTTAAATATACTGCTATTTTCTATGTTGAACACATAAATATTCAATCTCACATTCCAATAGTCAAATTTTTGTCGTGGGCGTATTCCTTAATTTTGCTAGTCATTTTCGGTGGACAAGTATTTTTCAAGGAGTTTGAAGTTCTTAAAACACACATTAGTATGGTAGGTTATAATAGAATCTAAATATTATTTAAAATAGAGAATCGTTTTTTAACAGTTCAAGAAAATCTATGGGTAAAGGAAATTAAACCGTGTTCTTCAAGAACCTATTTCCGAAACATATTGTTGTCGTAGTTTTTTCTCATGCTCGGCGTAAATTCAATAAGACAATTCATAGTCTTGCTAATCTATCTATTATGTCCATGATCTAGAAGTCAGATCTTCCAACATGGCTTTTATATATTGTTTGCTCTAATTTGGAATAACAATTTTCATTTTTATTTCAAAAAACAAAGCCCCTCTAAATTATTAAATTTTGTATTTGATAGAGCGCTTTATCCTTTTTTTTGGCAGCTTTACATTTAATTTCTATTTTCCTATCATCATCTTCTGAAGATAATTATTATAAAAACTATTTTTAAATGTCTATGAAAAAACACTTAGTCATAATTATATTTTCACAACATTTTCTGTCTTATAATTCCATGGTTTAATTTGCACGCATGATTTTTATTTGTACTATAATTCAGTGACATAAATAATAATTTGATTGATAAATATATTCACAAAAGTTAATACACCTCTTTCTCGCTATTTGGATCAATCACACTTGTAAATTTTTCACTTTATGTAACAAAATATTAATGTGATCAGACATGATGAGATACATGGCACGATAAAATAGTGAATTGTGCAAAAGAAAAATTAGAATAATACTTTTGTTTTAATTCCAATTAAATCTTTTAATTGTTTTTCTAATTAGATTATATTCATTTTAAAGTAATTTTGAGCCTATTTTACAACATGAATTCAAATTCAACATATATATGGTAGTCAAAGCATGGCCTTATATTGCTAGAATTCTGCCCATGCATTATGAATTCAATTGCCAGAAAATGAACTCTTTTGCATGAGAATCATAATAATTAGTAATAAAATTCACAGCCACTTCACATGTTTGCAGCCACTTTATTAAAACTAGCAACTTCAAACAAACCTGTTGTCTGAAAAACCAGCAGCTCTACATTTGACACTTCAAAATTATTGTTTATTTGTTCCCTTTTGTCAATTTCTTGCCTGTCTGATTTTCATTTGAGTCAGCAAAACATATAACAATTTGTGTCTCTTTAAATTAACCAACTAAGAACCGAATTCTCTTATTAGGACCCTAACCACTCCTTAATTTGCTATTATTTATTTGGAAATTTCAAACCTTTTGACAAAAGGAAAGTATGATTGGAATGTTTTGAATATTTAATATATATTTATTTTGGGAGCCCATTTTCTGGTTCACGCACATTGCACGTATGTGTATTCTTGAGCACTTGATAGAATGGTAAATGTGTAATTTGAGAATCGTGGATGTTGGTGTTATGCTTTATAATGATTAATATAGTTTATGTTTTGAGGATTTGATGCAGGGAGCGTATAAATTTATAGTGTTAATTCGTTGATTCATCGTTGAATATTGGAAGAATACGGTGATGGAGAGAAAGCCCTAGTTATTTTCTTATTAAAACCAAAAACATTTCTATATATATAAAAAACAAAGTTCTATTTAGACTAGAAGTTCAAATAAAACTAACAAGGAAACAACTAAAGAAGATAACTATAAAATTCTAACTAGCTCAAGCATTGGCTGCATCTATTAAGAGAGGATCATATTTATATAAAAACAATGCTGCAACTTCATCTCCATCAGGATTGATCAAGTGGGGTGAAATGGGTGAATGTAACCGCATTAACATTATATTTGTAGATTTAATCCAGAGGTTGAAAATAGAAAGCAATATATGGGAGTTCTTTTTTTTTTCAAATTTATGTGGAAATGAGTGTTGAATTAGTTAATATTGTTAACTTCAAGGATATCTTTCTATATATAGCACTGACAATATTTATTATTAAATTTATCTAAAACTTTTATAGCATTAATTTACTTTTGAACAAATGGATGTTTTGATATGAAAAATTTTACTCGTGATTATGATGTTTTTGTTTTCAAATACATTTTGCATAGCTCAATCTAAAAAACGGTAGCAAAGTTTAAGTCTTTAGGATTATAACTAATTAGTTACAATATATTAATGTATGAACACACTTTATAAATTTGTGATTGAGAATGCTATAAGTCGAATATGTCCCATCTGCCATCATGATTTTCTCCTTATTATAACCAAAAAAAATAAATAAATAAAATGAAAGTAAAACTGTCACACCCCAGTTTCCGGGAGATAAAGAAATGGGCTACGTGACGACACTACTATCATTTCTTTAATAAATGGATTATATGCCCTTAGAGTTGGGCAACACATTCTTGATAAAAAGATACGTCATAATTGTAAATAACAAATATGACCAAAATAATATTTATTTTATCTCCCTGACAGGATCAAGTTCGAAGGTCTGAGACTCAAAATGATATTTCATACTAAGCATATATTATATGTCAATAACAATCGCTATAAAAGCGATGACAAAAGGAATTCGTGATTAAACAGCTTAGGAATATTAATATCGTCATAAGATAGTCTTCACCGTGTGAAGGTAAGACAGCGGAAGTAAGTCAAGATATTCTTTGGAGAAACATCAACAACCCTTCCTCAGCCTCGCACGTCTCCACCAGCCGCTCAATCTGCAAAGGGTTTTGAAAAGCAATTGCAGGGCTGAGTACTAATATACTCAGTAGGTTTAGCCATTTGAAAACATTTGCGAAACCATTTGTTAAAAGAATAATCCATGCTTTGAACAATTATAACATAGAAATATTTTAAAAGCATTCTATGCATCGTAAAAGCAGTTATGGATCCATTTTCGTCTCTCATCTATTGGTGCCGCTGTCAGCGTGAACATGTGGGAGCACCACGAGATCCACTACCATGCATGTTTGAAATAGGAGGAACCCAAGTCGACGATGCGAGATAAGTGGGAGCAGCCCACAATACCCCTGTGTGTACACTAACCACGACTGGCGATCCATCGCTACTGCCAAGATCCGATCGTTAAACAACAGGAGCACTTTACAATAGAGAGTTAAAACATTTATAACATGGATATTCATTTGCATTTTGCATAAACATTTAGAGTTCAATAACTCATAAACATACTTTGAAAAATAAAAACCCACCTTTATTGCAGCAAAATCGAGCAACTGAAAAGGATTGATCGGATCTTAAGTACCCTCTTCTGTAGGGCCTACAAGATAAGTTCTCAACTTAAATTATAGTCCTAAAAACCAACCTTAACATCTATCATAAATGTCATCACGTTCCTAACTAGATTCGCTACACCCGGGTTTTCAGAATTTCAATTAAATCTTAAAATTTAATTTCTCGGCTAAAGGCACCAACAATACCCTTTTTCGACTTTGACTTTGAAAGCTCAATTTGATTTTTGAAAAATCAAATTACCAAAAATACTTTTATTACAAAAGTATTTACAACTTTAGTTTATTTCAAATAAACTATTTTCAGAATAAACTTATAATCAAGCAACATAAGTACTTAATATATATACTTATTCATAAATTGTGAAATTAACGATCGAGCAATAATAAACCCAACAAGTCTAAAAGCATTTATTTACTATGCACAAAATCAAATAATCACGTAATAATTTTCTTAAATGTATGTACATGCATAGCTAAATTAATAAAAATAAAAATAAAGAACCAAACTTATGAATTTAATCTATGCCCATTCTAAATTCATGTGACGCCTTGGCGAAATGCGGAGTGATCGCGGTGCGAGGCATGGACAAGGCGGCTCGATTAAGGCTTCAAAGCGAAGGGTACATGAATGAACCGAAACGCACCGAATGAGAGGATTTCGAGAATATGCGGTATGGGACTGCATATTCGAGGAGAACTAAAGGATTTGATATGTGCTACTCATACCAACAAGATGCATCTTCTTTTCGGAGTCAATCTCATAAAACTCTAAAGTTAAGCGTCTTGGCTTGGAGCAATTGTGAGATGGGTGACCCACAGGAAGTTTTCTCGGAGTGTGTGAGTGAGAAAAGACACTGAAGACTCGTGTTGGTTTGTGGGTCACCATCAATCCGTGCGGGTCGTTACAAAACACACAAAAAACTGTTGTATAAAAATAGTTAGTTGGATTTTGGAAATTCGGGAATAGTACTAGTTAATTGTATTGAATTGGAATCAGCAAAGCCATCCCATTGTTCTTTGCACCAGAATGAAGAAACATAACATGGAATGAATTAGAATATTTTCGAGTTTTGATTATTCGATCGATATTCCACCTCATATTGTGTCGTGTTAATGTCAGTCAAATATAAAATATATTCGTATATCGCTATGCATATAAAAAAATTAAATTAAAAAAATTGGTTCCAGCACTAAGATATTTATAAAAAACCCGTTAGATAATTAAGTCAATTTCCTTGAAATAAAATTAAAAGTAGTATTTTGCTTCTACGTATGTAAATACAAAAGGTTGTAAATACAAAAGTGTCTAATGGGACGATGATTTTTCCATTGCGAAGAACGTCAATGTCAGAATCCATGAATTCGAGTTAAAAAGCAAAGAGAATTCGATGTTCCTACACAAACACATGATACAAGGCACAAAGTTTTTCATTTAAATCTTCTATTATATCATCCTTTATTTATTCTGTATTTACCGTATTTAAGATATATTAAGGGTGTGATAGTGAAAATTTTATTTAGGATTAATTGCTGAAATAATATAATGTTTACCCGGACTTATAATGTTTTACACTATTTTTGAAGCTTCACGATAACAACACTACATTTTATTTTATTTTGGAATGAACATTCCTAATTTCTTCAATTATAGATATTATGTCGTGTAATCAGTAAAATGACATTGTTTTAGGATACACATCGAACAAGCTTAATTGAAAAAATTGGGGATGTTAATCATGTTATAACTTGCAATTGTCAAAAATAGTTAAAAGTTGTATTGTAATTACAAAGTTTTAAAAATTATGTGAAAATCAGAAATTAAGATAACATTGTTTTATTTCTGATTATTATTATTATTATTAGGCTCTACCCACTCTACTCACCATAAATAGATATTTATCACATCACAAAACTAATATTATCTTAGAATAAAGTTTTATATCAATAATATCCGAAAATGGCAGATTATTTTCAAAAATATTTTAAAATAAAATGACGGGGTGGTCCGTACATGAGCACACAGTGAGAACACCCCAATTAATAAATTAATTTGTTAATTGATTAAATAGATTTGATTAATTCTAAATAAGATTTAATAAATTTTAATTTATATTTAATAAATTCTATTTGAAAATTAGTAAATTGTAAATAGTATTGGTAAATCTTAATTGGAAGCTAATAAACTCTAATTAAAAGTTAATAAATTCTAATTACCTTTATGTTAAGAAAGAGCTAATTTTGAGGAAGAACTGTACAATTTTTTGTCTAAAATGATAGAAGTACCGAACTTGTTTTGGGAAATCTAAGATAAGGATTCTAGATTCTTGTCGATTTATCACCTTTTTTGTATACTCCAAGTGTTATTTTTTTAATTGCTAATGTTATTATATCGACACTATAATTATATTAGAAAAATATGTAGTTAACGTGAAATTCCCACGACATTTAGATTCGTTAACATAAAGAAAGCAAATTATCTCATAAAGTTAGAGTCAAAAAGGAAGTTAGGCAAATTAAAGATGCGAGGTTGATGAAGGTGTGAATCTTTGAATACAAGATTGAAAGAAAGATGAAATCATGTGAATAATGCTAGCTCATACCTAACTTGCATATAAATAGGACATATATCAGTATGTTATTTTTACTAATTTTGTAAAGCTATTTTAGTCCCAATCGGACTTAATAAAATTTATGGGAAGAAAAGAAAATATAAAACATCTTTAAACTACATACATAATTTTGTATATATTGTGTGAAGGTTCGTTTAAATTCTATCAAACTTAACAATCAACTTAGACTCGAGTACTTCTTTTATATGAAAGTCACGTTAGACATGATCCGATTCTCCACTAGAGACATTGCCCATGAAACTATTTGAAACTGTATTCATTTACATTTTATCAAGAATGATTTTGTTTTGTCTTGTAATTCTAATATTATTTGCACTAGGAAAATTATTTTCGAGCGTTTTAGTATTTTACTATATGATATATATCTCTTTTAGAAAACCACTCAATATATTCATGTTAAAATATATACCAACTCCACAAGTGATCTAGTTAGCGAAGTAGTGATTTCTTAATGAGAATGTCACGATTTTGAATCTTGTCAAGACATCTTATATTATAGTAATACATTGTGCACACTCACGCGTCAGTATTTGCGATTCTCTGAAAATATGGTATCTAACTATTTCATCAAGTTCAAATTTTCAATATCATGGTATAAAACTTTTATCGATCATAATAATATCTATTTGTTAAATTTTCAAAAGTGTCTCCAACTCAAATAAATGTTAAGGTAGTATTTAATTATATACATAATGTCAAAATATAATAATTAATTATATATACCACCGTACACGACAGAAAAAACTACCGAAAAACAAAGAGGGCCCATTGAGATGGAGAGAAACGCAGGCGATATGTGGGCCCTCCCACTTAGTATTATGACATTGATATGATTCAACTGGGCCCACTAAGCATGGTTAAGGCCCAAACTTGTTCGACCCACTTTTGCCACCATCCCCCATCAAACAAATTAAAATACCTTTTTTGCCAACCCCTCTCCACCATGGTCATAAATTTTTATATTAAAATCCAAATATTTTTTGGATTGATTTAAAATTTCTGTAAGGGTCATGTCGGCTAGTATGTAGGAATTAAATGATAATGGAATGAAGATTCTTACGTTCCTTCCTAATCCTATGACTGGTAAGATTTTTACGACATGAATCACCATTTAGAAGGAATCTTTATTCAGCGTGAATATGAGATTATCCATTCGGATCCCCTCACGGTATTCCATAATAATAATAATAATAATAATAATAATAATAATAATTACTATTATTATTATTAATTGATAATAATATTAAAAAATAATATTAACATAAAAAATCAATACCAATGAACATTATGTTAAAATAACAATATTAATATTAATTAATTAATTAATCAATAATAATAATAATAATAATAATAATAATAATAATAATTATTATTATTATTATTATTATTATTATTATAACATAAATTATAAAAATAATTATTATTTTATTTCATTCTTATTCGTTCATTTATTGTACATACCAGCCATAAGAATTATACATTTCATTCAATTCCTATCATCTTTCCATTATAAAGTCCATTTTATTCATATCTAATTTCATTTTACCGGTCATCACCTAAGAGGAATTTTAGTGGCATAAACTGAGAATAGTTTTATTTCTAGAGCATATTATTATGTTTGGAATCCCAACTCTTTTAACAAGATTAAAGAAGAAGATCTACTTGGATATTTCTGGTATTTTATGGTTACCTTTAGTTGATTTAAGAATTTTTATACAAACTATTATAATATTTATTTTCCAAGGATAACTAGACTTTTATTAAAAATTATACGAACGTTGATAATTTTAATCTTCTCATCTCGTTGAACATTTTGTGCTTCATTTAGTAGAATTCTTAAGTAGTTTTGTTGCTCAATACTAATTGAATTTCTAAGTCGGCCTTTTCACACATCTTGCACATTAATAACTAGAATGAAACTTGTTAATACAATTAAAAAAATCTTGACCGGCCTAAGCTGGCCTACAGCATTTAGTGCGTCAATTGATTTAATTTTGTTATGTAGTGAGAATATGATACTAGTGCTTCAACTCTAATTACCCCTTTCTATTTTTGGCTAACAGACACGAAACAATTTGAAAAATCAAATGAAGAGTTTAGCATCAATCGAATTGTAATTATTGAGATGCTTTTGGAGGTGTACTTTAGATGTTAGGAATATTTGGGCGATCACTTATTTGGCCACAATATTATTACCCAAAATGTAAAGTGGGTAGATTACTAGGTCATAATTACTTGAACCCAAGTTGCAAAGATACTAGAGAATTCCAAAAGCAAAATAATTGTACCATCTCCTTCTTAGAGTGTGCATCATTATGTGATCATGACTGCATTTTCATCTTACACTTGCAATTCCTATAAACTTTCGAATTACATATTAATTTCAAGCATAAAGATGATAAGATTCCAATGCCACTTAATGAATATGTTATGGATTTAGATATGACCTCTTTAATAGATTTGCTCCGTATAAGAATAGATCAACCTCAATCAAATGAGCCCCAAAAGTGAGTTGGAATCTGATTAAAGTAGTGAAATTCATCACGTATACTTAGTATTTGTCCTTTTCTAGTTATAGGATTAAGACAAGAAAATATTGCAAAAACAAAACAGATTGCACGAATCATTTACCTTGTTTGTCACAATATGGCTAAATTACAGAAGCCTGCCAAACTAAATTTTTCACTAGATATTTTTTATGATGATATTTACAATGATAACGAAACATTTGGATTCGAATTTCATTAGACCTAAAATGTTTTCATAAAGTTTGGATCGTAACTAAGTGTAGATTAATACTTATTAAACAACAACATATCCCAATACAAATCAATCCTAGGCCTCCTGCGTTATTATACCATACTAATATGTAATATAATCTTGATGCAAGATAATAGTCGGTCTATTACTTTGAGCTATTTTTCTTAGTATTGAAAGATTATGGATTAAATTAGGATATATTAGATAGTGCTAATGTATGTAAGTAGCAAAAAAAAATAGGAGAAGAAGTTTTATAGCCTACTCCATAAAACCATGAGTTTTATAACCATTTTGGCTTAAAAAAACAAAATTAGCCCTGGACCACAATTCAAAAAAAGGAAAAAAGAAAAGAATCTATCTCTTTCTCTCTCATGCTCACGTCTCACTCTCTCACTCACGTCTCACTCTCCCTCTCTCTCGCACGACTCACTCACAGACTCACTCTCTCTCTCTCTCTCGACTCACTCACTGTCTCTCTCTCTCTTGACTCACTCTCTCTCTCTCAGCAAACTCCATACCCAAATCCAATCACACATTAGCACAACATGAGTGATACGGATACAGATCCACGGTACTCCCCGGATGCGGCCGAGCAAGCGACGGCTGAAGGAAAAATCTCCTCCACGGCGGAAGAAGCTTCTTCGCCGGAGCAGTCGCCGCCGCGCACGCAAGCACGTCGTCGACCTTCTGCTTCGGGTCGACGAGCTTCAACTTCAGGCACCGATTTAGGAGTGCCACCGCCTCCGGTGAGTAATAGTGGCATTTAAAATTGAATTTTAATATGATACACGATAGTTTTCATGTATGACACGATACTTTTCATGTTGTTTGTATGTTTAGCAACTTAGAAATTGAATTCAGATTGCTATGTTGTTGATATTATGTGAAAATTAGAGTGGTTCGTCAAGACACGGGGCTAACCGTGTCTTGACGAACCGTGCACGGCAAACCGTGTACTGATCTTCAGTACACGCTTAGCATCGTGTACACGGTTTGAATCGTGTACAACTTTCAATAATTATTTCCAACAACCTTTGACCGTGTATACTGATTAATCTTGTGCATTTAAAGTCTCGTTATAGGTGGTTACGATCGCATATGCAAGGCTATGCCGGACGCATCAATCAGTACATCTGAATTGATGTGTTAGCCGAGGTGAGGACATGTCTACAGCAGCACGGATGTAATGACGTATTTAGAGAGAGCTGCTTTGGGCATCTTCTTGGTCTCGGGAGAGGGGAAAGCGCAAATAATGCGCTGCACAATCTGATGGCCCGACAGGTTGTGGATCTAGTCTTTCTGAGTTAGAGATTTGGTTCCACGTTTGTGGAACCGATATACGATTTGGGATGCTTGAGTTTGCCCTAGTCTCCGGATTGCGCTTTGGACCGTCTTCTTTTAATCCGAGCTTGAGGCACGATATTCCCCAGACTAGCATGTTCTATAGGTTGTTTCGGGGTCGGAGGACTACTGTTTCAAAGCTCCGCAGCCGATTCATCAAACAACGACTGAGTGATTATGTCGCAAACTACTTGAAGGCCACTTTTATATTAGTAGTATATCTCATTGTCCTTTTTCGCGATATGGAAGCCATCGAGCCTTGGGTTTGGGCATTGGCTGAGGATTTGGATACGTGGGAGAGTTTCCTTGGGGCTCCTATTCGTTCCAGGTCCTCTGTCACGGGATTGATGTGCTCAAGAGGCACCCGAGCGAGGTGGCTGCTTCGAGGAAGACGTACCATTTCTATGGTCTGTTTGGGCCTTCTGATTTGGTCGTATGAGGCCATCCGGACTTAGGGCGTATGTGCGGGTGCCGATCTGACAGAGAAACAGTTGCCCAGATGCTTGATGTGGGCTACATGGAAGTCTCCGACCCAATATATTGGGTTTTTGACGAGCATGTAATTTTAATCTCACGTTTAGTATTTGTTATATATTTATTAAATACATTATAATCAATAATGTGTATTTGTTTTTTTTTGTAGCGTTTATGTCATCCTGTGCTGGAGCCGCTCGAGACCGAGTTGACAGAGGCATACTACTTGAGCCTATTCGAAGGCGATCCTTTTGCTATTCGGTTTGTGGTCGTGGGCGGCGTGCGGAGGAGCACATGATGAGCCTGCGCTGAGCCACGCAGTGCCGTGTCTGTGCGTGAAAGAGTGCCCGCGGAGGGTGGCGAGCATGTCCCATGCTATGCGGCGAGTGGCGGCGGCTGGGTAGCTGAAATACCGAGATACATCTCGGGTTGTTGAGCCTAGTCGACCTGGCGTATCTCGATCGCAGTCGAAGCGTCGCAGACACTCATCGCAGCATGAGGAGGAGCCAAAGCCAGACCATGTGTGCTGCGAACACGCCAGGAGTGTTCGACTAGACGAGGCCTCCATTGCTGCTGTGACTTTCCGTCGTGCCATTGTGGACGACGATTCGGAGAGGGGCCTCGTAGTTCGAGTGGCTTGACGTGTGTTCGAGCAGTTGGCGGATTTCTTCGGGCGCAGATCTTCGAGGCGTAGATCTCGTACCCTATATCTGCGTGGGAGCTCGCCGGCTATTGAGCATGTCGGTGAGGCGCTGGTGTCCCAAAGATGAGGAGGTACATCGCAGTAGCCACCGACGATCTGCTACACAGTAGGTCGATCCAGAGGAGGTGCCCCACACTAGCCACCGACGATCTTCTTCACGGCAAGTCAATCCAGATCAGGGGCCCCACATTAGCCACCGACGATCTGCTTCACGGCAGGTCGATCCAGAGGAAGGGGCCTGCACTAGCCACCGATGATCTGCTTCATGGTAGGTCGATCCAGATCAGGGGCCCAACACTGGTCACCGACGATCGGGTCGTCGAGAGTCTAGTCACGCCGACCGGCGGAGATCGGGCTCGAGAGCGATACCGCTGAGGTGATGTATCGTCGATAGTGGGGATCTTGCATCGAGACCCCGCATTGGAGACCCCACATCCGGCTCCCGTAGATATGAGTATCCCTGAGGTGCGACTAAGGTCGTACGAGATCTTTAGGCAGTCAGGCCCAGATGCTTATGTCGTGGCTCAGTTGAATGGGCATATTTTGACTCAGGCACTGTTCGATCAGATCAACGACCCACACGCTGAGTTGACAGGCGAGGTACTTTATTACCACATTTATTCAAATTTATAATTCAATTAATGATTTTCTTTTTTTATTTGTGTGTTAGGTTATGGAGTTGTACTCCTTGTACATACATTGGAAAATAATCAACCGACATCATCCTGTCAATGTATTATTGCTCGGGATCAATGAAGCTCGATGTGTTATAGCACCGATTGGATTTTATGTAAGTTTAAAATATCCCTAAATTTATTTTAACTCATCCAGTTTATATAAATTATTCCCGACTAAATTTATTCATTTATGCAGCAAGCGCTTGTGCGTGAGTTCGTCCGACTTCATCCAAATGATCCTATGGGCTATCATGTGGTATCAAAGTCCACCTATCCACGATGGCAAGTACCCGATGACTTGATAGCGATGGTACAAGGGGTCGATGCAGCGCATAGCAGACCGTGGTTGTGCGTTGATATGGTAAGTTTATTTCCTCATTTCTATTATTTTTCTAACAATTGAATGTAAACTTTAAAATTATCAATGTTGCAGATACTAGTCATATGTAACGTCGGGGGAAATCACTGGGTTACAGTTCGCATATCTACTGTTACGTGGACTCTTGAGGTGTACGACTCGCTGGGGCACAACCCTGACTCTCGGGCGTTGAGACATTACCAGATGTTGCCCATTATTCGTCTTTTCCCTCGACTGATGAGGGTAGCTGGATATTGGGGCAACAATCCATTGAGGACGGTACATTCTGAGCATCTGACATTGGCGGAGGTGCCCGCTGATGAACAGTTCATGCAGACTGAATCAGTGAGTTGCGGTGTCTTTGCATGCATCTATATGTATCGTCTCATCACAGGTATGCCTGAGAGGTTACGTAACAGTCAGCGGTACATACTATCTCAACATATAGCGATAGCTCGTAGGATATGATTACTGTGTCATGTGGTTTAGTTTTCTCGAATTTTTTGTATTTATGACGGATATTGTAGTATTTTTATCAGTATTAGTGATATTTTTGTTGGTGTTTGTTGGATTGTTGTTGGTGTTTGTTGGATTGTTGGTCCTGTTGTTGGTTTTTGTTGGTCTTGTTGTTTGTGTTTGTTGGATTATGTTGGATTGTTGTTGGTTTTTATTGGATTGTTGGATTGTTGGTCTTGTTGTTTGTTTTTGTTGGTCTTGTTGTTGGTGTTTGTTGGATTGTTGGATTGTTGTTGGTGTTTGCTGGATTATGTTGGATTGTTGTAGGTTTTTATTGAATTGTTGGATTATGTTGGTCTTGTTGTTGGTTTTTTTGGTTTTATGTTTTTGATCATAAACGAAAAATATTCATAAAAATCCAAAATAATCAATCCAAAACGACGAATATCACTTCATATAACAAATATCCTTACTCAAGAGGCTGTTGAGGAAACAAATTCCTTGTATGCTCTTCACTTCGATAAATACTACATTTTTTCCTACGTCGTGTCCTTTCCATACATGTTTCATCACTAATGGCAATAAATGTTGTGCATGGCGTTTGTTGTGGCCTTGACCGCACAGCGTGTGCATATTTGACGACGTGATCTTGACGAACCCTCAACAACCGATTGCATCCTACTCAATCTAGGACGCCCAGCCTGACGTATGATGATTGGAGGTCGAATGATGTAAGCTGATATAGAGTCTGGTACAATCCATGCACTGGGATGTGATACGGATGCAATTCGATAAGAATAAGTCACCGTAAAAACAAACTATCTATAATACTGAGCCACAAAGTCAGTAACTTGTAAACCAGCACGCTTAAAAAAAAGAAATTAATCACAAAATAAATTAAGTTTAGATAAATAATGTACCTAATAGCGACCTGGCGTGACAACAAGGATCTCGTCCAAATCGAACTCACGATATTCACATGTCCCATTCTGCAAATCAACCACGTAGTATGTGTTTTCTTCTTCGACTTTAAACATGTGTGTGGTCGTTGAACGGACAACCAAGTGACGTCCCTTTTCGACAGAGGCATGTAGCTTCAACGCGGCTACTTCAGTCAACTCATCGGGCCTTACTGCTGCACTAGCTCGCCGTACGTCAAACCATTTCTCTGTAATAGATCGAAAAGTCTCAAGCAACGAGCAAACAGGTAGACGTCGAGCCTACAACAACCGACTATTGAAACTCTCTGCCGCATTCGAGGTCATGAAACTATAGCGTCGTACAAGACACTTCAACCTAGACCACCTATGCTCCCCAATGGAGAATAGATGATGGCGTGCTGCCGGTTTTAGAACATCTACAGCAAAAAAATATCTCTCGAAATCCTCTGATCGATAGGCATATGCAGCTGACTTGATAACTGTACAAACATGCGACCCAAATCGCGCCATATTCTTCTGCAAATGGTAAAAGCACAACACATGCGCGACGTTCGGATACACGGACTCCACAGCTTTTTCGATGCCCTTATGTTGATCAGACACAACTAAGAGATCATCAGGATGACCAATGCACGAACGCAGCCGAGATAAAAACCAAGTCCATGACTCCTCATCCTCAATCGGACCTAACCCAATAGCAAGCGAGAAGATTCCTTAATTTCCATCCTTCGTAACAGGGACAAAAAAAATTCCTTTGTTCTTTCCCTTAAGATGTGTCCCGTCTACAACGACGACCGACCGTAGGTAATGCTTGAAAGCATGCAAACTCTGTCCAAGAGCAAGAAATAAATATCGAAATTCATCATCATGAGCTGTCTCAATATCATATAGTGTCCCGGGGTTAGATTCTCCAACAGATGCAAATATGATGGAAGCAATTGATAGGATCATTCGAAATCGCCATATGTCATCTCTATAGCGACGTTTCTTGCTCGGAGAGCAAAGCTGTAATCCATCTCAATGCCAAATTATCGATGCATCTCTCCAATCATCTCTTTCGACTGATGCACACCTTCATCGACCAATTTTCGTGCAAAATACTTGCCAACAATCTTAGCGGCACCGTCGTGTAGCAAGGCGATTCAAATCAAGTGACAAGTATGACTATTGTTCAACTTAATTACTCTCCATATCGTTTCCTCAGACAGCTCGTAGCTTAAAAGATAAGCATTGCCATGCTTGCAAACATACCCCAAACGTGTTTTACTTGACCGATCGACCACGTACTCTACATGATTCTCCAAGTGGTACAATCCACGGCTATCGCCAAGTCATCTTTGTCTTAAATATCGAATCAACACATAATTGGTCGGTATGGGCTCCACAAGGTTCGACCCAATCTAATGGCAATGCATCGTCACAATCAAGTAGTGGAATAACCCGATTCGCAACTCATGCATTGTATCATCATCTCTGGTTCGTGAAGTTGTAGCATGAGCCTCACCATCATGATCTTTGTTCGGAAGTGAAGTTGCGTTGTCCAATAACCTTATCAAGATGTCACGGTTGTCGAATCCAAGCACCAAATTCGTGCCAATGAATCAAATATATCTCTACGTCGGTTCGTATCTTCCTCTTCATCCGAATACACCAGCTCGTCTTATCCTCATTCGAAGACAACGGCTCATCTTCGTGTATAGTGAACCAATACATCTTGCAGAGACTCGAGGCAAGGCGTAGATCGTTGTGAACCATATAATCTTGGTGTCTCTGTGTGTACCGTGGTGCGCAGTTGCTTGCCTTTTTCAATCACAAACACAATGGATCATCATTTTATTCCACAATCAATCGGAACAAATCGGTGTCGGGTTTCAACGATACTTTTATTCGTCTTCCATCACTAGCGTTAAATCGTATAGAAAACATATAATCCGATCCACCATTGTTGCCTACTTGCTCATGAATCTCTTTTAGCAAATTAGCACGTGAAATCTGTTCTACAACCATGTATACGAGAACCTCGTAAATCGCCTATGTACTACTTTCTGTCCCAACTACCACCATGACGTATAATAAGACATTGCCAAGACATCTGTTGCAAAATAAGATATAAAAGATAACAGTCAGTAACATAGGATGCACGGGATGCGTTGTGTGTAGATAATGACCGGCATTGATCGTGCACAGGCTTGTACGGCTGTGCACGGCCATGCACGGTCGTGCACGGTGCACGGACCCCGTGCACGGCCGTGTAAAGTGCATGACCATGCAAGGTCGTGTACCGTGCATGACCGTGCACTTATAAACGCACTGATGAGTTCTGTGCACGGTTTATGCGTTCATAAGTACACGGTATAGCCGTGTATTGTACACGGTTCAGTGTTAGCAAATCATATTTTTAAATTTAACTAATTAAATGATCCTAAATATTAAATTAATCACTTTATTAACATAAAATCAATACATATAACATATTTGACGGATAATACTTCTACCGTGTACAACCGTGTACTCAAGAACGTATTTTTCTTTCTTCAAAACATTAAAGTTATTATTCCAGTAACATAAAATTATTAAAAAAAACATATTTTGGCTGTAAATAATCAACCGTGTATAGCTGTGTACTCAAGAACATGTAAAAAAAAATCTATACGTATATTAATTTACCTTAATCCAGCTAGCAATGCTCGATTTCCACTGTTTGATTGAAAAAAAACGCAGGTAACAACTTTTTCTATTAATTATTTTCGCCTCTATTCCTCTCTTTGAAATTGTAATGTTACAAATGAATTCGTTTGTGATTTGAATTCAATGTCTAGCAATTTTTTTTTGTCAATTAATACAGAAATTTTAAAGGCTGTGTCACGGTGGACTCGAACCCGAGACCTTTGGCCTCGGGCATTAACCACTCTACCACTAGGTTAACACACACACATGTCTAGCAATTTTTCAAATTAAATGTTTACCAACCTCTTTTTACAATTAATGTTTACCATTCAATTCATTCAATTGGCATAAATTTCGGCAGAGAGAGAGAGGAATGATGTAGTCTTTTCAGCAGAGAGAGAGAGAGAGATAAGCAATTAATGTTGATATTTTTGGCACAGAGAGAGAGGAGAGATGAGAAATTTTCGGCAGAGAGAGAGGAGAGAATAATTATTTTAAATGATGGGCCCAGGGGTATTTATGTCTTTTTAATCCAAAATGACTATAAAACTCATGTTTTTATTTGTGTGGATACAAAACTCATCCCACTATTTCTTTTGGTTATATATAAACTTCCCCCTATTAGATATATGGGCTTTAGTTAATTAATTGTTGGACTATTAATTAATTAAAGCAAACTTAAGAATAAAAGCCCATATAAGCTAGGGCTTTATGGAGCTGCTCTATTTTGATATAAATAGAGATAATTATTCTTTAGGAAAAAATAGAAAATATTCTTAGAGAACCACCGTTAAATTCATTCAGAGATTTCTTGGCTTTCTCTGATTGACTTTTGTACTGAGGAATTGTTCCTGCATCGGATTTGCATACACGTGGATACAATAGTTGTGGATACAACATTGCAGGATTTATTGGAAGCATTGCAACCTATAAATTCTCTATCTAACGTGTTCATAGGGCTCTTCGCATGATTAATTATAGATCTGGATCTGTTTCTTGACTGTTTATTCTGCTGCATATCATTAGACGATGACAAGAATAACCAATAGTGGTATCAGAGCCCGGGCTCGATTTATAATTAATTCGTGTTCTAATTGATTGTGGATTTCTCAAAAAAATTTGAATTTTTTTCGTTTGATTTTGAAATCAGATTTGAAATTTTGTATGGATTTTGTGTAATTGGATTTGACACTCGTTCTTCATCGCAACCGCCCCTCATCACGAAAGGAGCGTGCACAAGCGGCTGCTCGCAGACACCGAGTACACGCATAGTGCATGTGTGAGTTTGGAGCGGTGCGTTGGGACAGACGGCGATCGACGACGCGGTACGAGGCGCTCGCGCTCATCGTCGCCACGATGTTGCTGTTGCACGACGAGTTCGGAAGAAAAAAAAATAACTTTCTGGAGTCAAGCTAGCGACCGCTAGGCACATCACGCGACCGCGAGCCTGTTCGCGAGTTCATCAGAGAAAGTTTCTGTATCTTGCTAGCGACCGCTAGTCTGGCCGCTAGACGTTGCGGCCTGATGCGAATTAGGGTAAAAGACGGTGGCGGAATGGGGTGGCGGCGCGACTGTCGTGCGCGCCAGAACCCTAATGGGTTCTGTCGTTCCGGGTTTGGGCCCTGAATCCCGATCGAGCTAAGTGGAGGGCGGACTGGGCCTCCTCTTTTACTGCTAGGCCGCGGGTTATGGGCTTTTGGGCTGTTTTTAATTTTGCGCCATTTTAATATGTGGCAGCCCACATGGGCTGTTACAATTAAAAAAAACGATTTTATTAATTTTGAATAAATAAAATTTAATTTCCAATTACACAAATTATTTTATTAATTGGATTAATAAGTTTTGTTTTAATGCTATTATTTTCGAAATAATAACATTAATTTTTATTTTCTATTAATTTAGAATTAATATAATTTTATGTACATGGATTAATTTTGATTAATTTAGAATTAATAAATTTAATCACAATTTGGGACATTAATTTATTAATTAGATTAATAAATTTTAACTTTATTATTATTTTTGAAATAATAGTATAAATTTTGATTTTATATTAATTTAGAATTAATATAATTTACTAATGTATATAAATTAAAGGGAGAGAAATTAAAGTACCCAAATTGATAAAATGTATGTAGTATATATCCAATATGATAAAAACATGCAAAATATACCCATTCCCCTTAAAATATTATATATGTCTATATCAATTAATCTTTCGAAAAAAAACAAACGTGTTTCGAGGGAATCTCTGTAGAATTCTGAATTGTAATCGGCATTGAATTCACAATTTCCAGAACTCTGAAAAGTCGAAGCAATTAACGTGATAAAGTAATCGAAACAGTGAAAGGGGGAGAGAATCTGTTTGATAGGTAATTAAATTCGAACCGAAGTTTGAATTTTAAATTTTTCTCTCACTATTTATACTACAACCGATCAATGCAATATCACAATTGCAAGTGTTTCGGTTTTATCTTCAAATTTTTCGTCTTATCCTACAAATTTCGAAAAGCAAAAGCTGTTAAACTGAAAAAGCAAACTGAAAAAATGAAAAAGAAGGTGAAAAAAAAGCTGAAAAAGAGGTGAAAACAGTTGGTAAAAAAGAGAATCTTGTTGACTACAATAAATTCGTCCACCCACCAATAATTCAAGTTTTACCACATTTCTCTTCTATTTATTCAAACACCCACCACCGATCGGTTTTTACACTCAAATTTTTGAAATTTCTCTTCATCCTCAAATTATCTTTTTCTTGTGTTCATTTTGTTCCTTTCAAATTTCTTTCTTCAATCCCGCATCAAAGCAAGCATCTATTTTCTTTCTTCAATCCGCATCAAAGCGACTATGTCTCAACAACAAGTAAGTTATTGAATTTTGATGTATTTAGGTTGATTAAATTTTGATTTAGGTAAAAGCGTCGAAAATTATTTTAATTCCAAAAAGCGATTCGAAATTATATTTAATTGCAAAATACCGATCGGTATTACCATATCTGGGTGAATTTTTCATAAAATCGGTCGATCGGTTTTGAAAAATCGATCGATATTATGATAATACCGATCGGTATTTTGCAATTAAATATAATTTTTGAGCGGTTTTAATTTATTGTTGTTTGTGATATTTTTTAATTTATTATTGTTTATGATATTTATTTTGTTTAGATTTATTATTGTTAATTTTGTTTAGATTTATTATTGTTTCGTTGGATTCGTTTGGATAATAAGGATAATTATTGCATAATTTGGATAATTAATTATTGCGAATTTAGATAATTGGATATATTGGATCGGTTTTTGCAAATTTTCGATTGGTATTATTGTAATACCCGATCGTTATTTGCCAATTAATAATTATTGCATAATTTGGATAATTAATTATTGCGGATAATTAGATATATTGGCATTAAATTATTTTAATTGCAAAAAACCGGTCGAAATTATTTGTGATTGCAAAATACCGACCGGTATTACCATAATACCGGTCGATATCTTGCAATTAAATATAATTTTTCGACCGGTTTTTTAATTTATTGTTGTTTGTGATATTTTTTTAATTTATTATTGTTTATGATATTTATTTTGTTTAGATTTATTATTGTTAATTTTGTTTAGATTTATTATTGTTTCGTTGGATTCGTTTGGATAATAAGGATAATAATTATTGCATAATTTGGATAATTAATTATTGCGAATTTAGATAATTGGATATACTGGATCGGTTTTTGCAAATTTTAGATCGGTATTATTGTAATACCGATCGTTATTTGCCAATTAATAATTATTGCATAATTTCGATAATTAATTATTGCGGATAATTGGATATATTGGCATACTTGATCGGTTTTTGCAAATTTCGATCGGTATTATTGTAATACCGATCGGTTATTTATTGCTCCCATATAAAAATTATTTATATCCTTTATTTATTGTTATTGTTATTGTTTCGTTTAATTTTTTTGTTAATTTAGTCTTGTTTAGTTGATTTTGTTTTGTTAATAGGAATGTTGATTCTATTATTGGATAATTGTTTAGATAATTGTTGTATAATTTGTTATATGCGTTCTATTATTTAAATTATTGGATAATTTGTTTAGATAATTGTCATGTTGTTATATGTATAATTCGTTTATTATTAGTTATTTATAATTATTGTATAACTCGTTTAAATTCATTTAGATTTAGATTTGTACTGTTAGATATTATTACTGTTAGTTATTTATAAGTATTGGAGTATTAGTTTAGATAATTTGTTTAGATAATTCGTTTTAGATTTAGATTTGTACTGTTGTTAATAATTCGTTTAGATTTAGATTTGGATAACTCATTTTAATTAATTATTGCATAATTCGTTTAGAAAATTAATTATTGCATAATTCGTTTAGATTAGTTATTGCATAATTCATTTAAATTAATTATTGCATATTTATTGATTAATTATTCTTATATTATTTATTGTTTAAAACAGATCATATATTTTGAGACCCGACACAATTAATATACCTTGACGATCTGCTTATTATAGAGTTGAGTATTTAGATTATGTTAAGAGGAGGTTGCTTAAAGTTGGTGGTCGACCATTACTTGATAGATTCTTAGGAGGATGTTTTGGTCACTTCATAGATTATAAGCCGTGAATAAGTGCGCTATGGTTATACACCATCTTTGTTTCCGCCAGATAGAAGCCTTGAGCGAGATGTTATTTTATATTAATGAAAGTACATTGTTTTTTCTATTAGAGATTATGCGCTTGTGGTGGCTGCAGTTTGGGTCGTCTTCATTTGATACATCAGTAGAGTATGACTTGCGACATTGTGAAGTCTACATGACATTTTGTGGTGGCCGACAAATGACAGCTGTAGAACTATTAGATAGGTTTTGCAAAACTGACATTAATGACCAGGATGGTCATTTATACCTTCGAGCTGCACATGTTCTAGTGCTTTATGCCATGGTGTTTGCATATGATGCTTCGAAGACCTTGGCTGACTGGGTTTGGGCTCTAGTTGATGATTTGGATGCTTTTGGACGATTTTCGTGGGGTGCATATTCATATCAGATTTTGAAGTACTATTCGAAGCATTGCAAATCAACTAGGAAGTACCATTTTTACGGACCCACCTGGGTGTTATATATTTGGTTGCTTGAGGTCATACCAGAGTTGGGCGGTATAGCGGGAAAGAATGTTAATACCAGCTTGCATCCGAGATTTAGAAGGTGGATGTTTCGTGGTAGACCTGATGTTGCTAGATTACAGTCCCTGTTTGAGCGAGAGGTATTAAATATATTAGTTTACTAGTTTATTTATAAATTATATATATCATGTTGTTATATATTTATTATTCGATTTACTGATATGTTTTAATTTATTGCATTATTGTAGGAAAATTATTTTATTGAGATCACGACCGACGAGACGGAGCTTTTCTCCTCTTACTTGCAATCCGTCTCATACCCGTATCCACTCGGTGTGCACTACGAGGAGCCGAGCAACCCATTAAGAGAAGGATTGTAGTTTACTCTTCGACACGCCCGTCCCGTGATGGAGAGTTATGAGCCGGACGTAGAGGCTCCACCTTCAAGACCCAACCAGAGGACATCGTCGGCTGAGTTCGTTGAGATTGCGGTTGCTGAGGAGCCGCAAAGCCAATATGTGGATAGCCATCGATCTGTTGAGAGACGAAATACGGGGAAACGTGCAAGGCAGCCACTTTCTTCTTCTTCTTCTTCGTCGGCGGTGGTGGTGAGCACCACGGACGTCTTAGTTCCGTCGATCGTCGTTGGATCCGAAACTATTCAGAAACTATTCGGAGAGTGAAGGCGAGGCGATTACGCGCGAGAAGTCTATCGAAGAAAAGTGAATTCCAAAGATTAAGAAATGGTTTGAAAGTTTCTTAGAAGACTCGATGTGGTTGCGCACATAATCTTCGAGCGTATACTCCGCCTGTGCCCCACATCATCCGACGGCGACGGCGAGAGATGTAGATCGGGAGCAGCGGCTCGATCGAGATGAAGATCGGGAGCAACGGCCCATCGAGATGTCCATCAAGGCGGTGGACATATTGATCCGTGAGCCACCCTACATCGACCCGATGATACCTCCCCGCTACTCTCCCGGATCCATGGTACGATCCTGGGCTGCATCTCATCATTCCATTCTCGGGATGGACCTATTTAGTGATCGGCCTCGAGCGTAGTGAGGCGGACTTTCGAGCCTATCGAACAGGTTGGAGCAACGGTAACTATTAAGTCTCATATTTGGCGGTTTATAATATTTCATTATATTTGTTATGTTTTCATTTCTGACTCATATGCTTAAATGTTTGTAGTTGGAAGCTCGGAGAGGTGTTTGGTCACGGAGACCTTCGGCTGCAATGAGGTCACCATATGTGAATAGCCGGATGCCACGCCCATTGTCCGAAGATTTATTGATAAACTACCAGCGTTTCTTGATGAGAAATAACGCAGTGGTGGTTGTTCGGGGTACTGACCGTCAAATCCAGGTTCGATGGTTCGAGTGTATCGAAACGCCAGAGAGGCCTTTTGATGTTCGGGTAAGGGAGTTTTTATACAATATGCTTCGTTTTTTTGAAGTACATCTACTTATATTGATATGTATCCCTAAAATAATTTTGCAGATGGTCGATCTATTCATGATGTATTTGAGGACGAGACTCGATGCCGGGATCGACTTATTGGATGGGGTGGATTCCCATAACACAATCATCCTCGATACTGATTTTTTCGTAAGTATTGTGTCTTTAATACAATCAATATATATTATATATGTGTAGTATCTGGAATTAATTAATTTTCAATATTGAATAGATGTTTCTGCAAAATTCATGGTCCGAGGTACACGCAACGCTTTAAATCCTACGTTCAAGACCCGCGTGAGGCACCATTGATCATTACCCCTGAGAGCATTCTTATGACATGGAAGCCACCAATGCATTGGATTGCAGTTTTCCTCGGCTTTGCGGTCATGAACCATGGTTACGTGCCACGCGGTAACCTATTTATCTGATAAGTTGCAAAATTAAAATTTTCCTTGTTTATTTTCTCTAAATATTAATTTTTATAGATCATCATCCCATGCGTCATCGAGCGGCGTTTCGTGATATGTCGCGTGGATATGCACTCGAGTCATTGCGTGCTGTTTGACTCGCATATTTGGCGGATGGACGCGGATCAATTGGATGCGAGGATGATGGACTTGGTGTGCCTGAATAGATTATTGCGGCAGTTTCTGATCTTGTCTAGATGGTTCGAGAATAACTCCCACCAAATAACACCAACCTTCAGAGGTATTTGACCAGGAAGACGATTTCAGTGATGGTCCATTTGCGTGCATGACTGTAGAACGTCTTATTTCTGGTTCACCGAGCATCGAATGTGGTACGGCGAATGTTGTAGTATATAGACATAAAATAGGTGGAAATATATATGAGTTATGTGAACCATATAAGAAGCCGAGTGGAAGAGGAAGAGGAAGAGCGTCGTAGAAAGTAGCATTACTATGTAATGATTTTTTTTATTTTATCTCATGTAATACTTCAATATTGAAATTCATACTTCAATTCTAATTTCAATTTCAATTCAATTCAATCTTAATAATTTCAATCTTAATTATTTAGACTTAATCTTCAATCTTAATTTAAATTTCAATATTCAATAATTATTTCAAATAATTTAATTTTGCTAAATTAAAAAATAAATTTAATTTGTTTTATGAAAAACCGATAATTCCAATTTATTTTAAGGGTTAATTTAAGGGTTAAATCGAAAATTTAAATTCTGTGTTTTTATTGAAAATCAGTTTTATTAAATTGATTTTTCGATCGGTTTTATGAAAAAACCTATGGTTATTTTTAAATTTAGGAAATTTAAATTATAAAACCGATCGGTTTATGAAAAAACAATTGATTTTCATAAAACCGATCGGTTTTATCATAAAATCGATGGTTTTATGAAAATCAATTCAATTTATTTTAAATTTAGAAAATTTAAATTATTTAAAAATAAAAATTTAAATTCAAATTTTGAAAATCATAAAATCGATCGGTTTTATGATAAAACCGATCTTTTATGAAAATCAATTCAATTTATTTTTAAATTTTAGTAAAATTAAATTATTTTATAATTATAATAACAGTCGCTACGATTTTTAAGTTATGAACATATTTCAATCTATTTAATTATTAAATTTATATTATTGGGATTTTATGTAAAATTTTACTAATATATGATTTGAAATAGATTCATTTTCTATAATTTACAGCTTTATATAATTAACAGCTTTATTGCAGGCTTTATTCACGTGAAGTAGTATTGATTGATCAAATTGGTACTAGTTCACTATTTATGTCAACTGATACCATGTTTAGGTCGACTATTTATTGTTATTGTTTAGCATCTACTACGGCAAATTCTTGACATTTAAAAAAAAAATATACTCATAACTAACATTTGATCAATATTTAATAATTGAGCTTGCAACAATCTTGATATAAAATATATTTATTGCATGCAAACAACCAACATCACATCATTTTGCTTACAATTTATCATAGTAAATTACATTAATCACTTTCTTGTAGCTCAACACGTTGTGGACACCTTCTTTTCGTGTGTCCGAGCTCCCTACATTGACTACATCTTTTTGGTGCTCGGCGATACGGTGCTTGAGGATTCACCTTCTTGGGTAGTATTGCGTCTTGATGCCTCTCTCACCCCGGATGGAATTCGACTCGATCTTGGGCGTCCGACATGTCGTTGCACAAGAGGTGGCATGACAATCATGTGAGCTATTTCTTACGGTACAACCCAATCACATAGGTTTGGAAGAGGATTCACGTGGTGAATCGTCTCCACTAAAGTTTCTTTCGTGTAATAGGTCTCCACATAATCTAAGATTGATTAGCGATTCAACATGTCGTCAAGGCAAGACATACTTAATATTATAAGCATAAAATTTATTAGATCAAAAATTGGAAAAAACATACTCAATTGCGCGATCGCGTGTGAACACGGCAAGCCATCTAGATCAAATTTATTGCGGGGCATGTTTCATTTGAAGATCGACCACATAGGTTACGTCACCATCGACAATCTTGTACCTTGATCTGCAATTCTCCTCCGAGTGTAACGACGACCTTTGCCATTTACGCACTAAGCTTTTGTCTTGCCACTTCTCATTTGTCTTCACTTGGTTGGGCGTTGCTCGTCTAATCGGTGAACCATCCTCAATAATCAATCTAATTGCTTGATCATCGAGCAAATTGGAAGGCGTCTTGCCCACAACAACCGCTTGTTGAATGACTCGGCCGCGTTCGATGTAAGAAAACTGTAATGGCTTACGGGAAGCGTGATCGAGCCGCTATGTGGTCGACATTAATCGACTTCGATGAGCTGCATGTACCGTACTTTCGATGTGAGACATAGCTTTACTCCATATTCTCATTGTTGGTATGCATATGCTCCTTTGTGGTACATGCTCGCCACATATACCATGATGCTTAATCTTACCAAGCGGATGATAGTAGCATAAGCGGTGGAAAGCATCGAAAATACGGTGCTTACGGTTTACTATGGAGACGTGTGCGTGCGAGACAATCGATAGGGAATTGCTTGGCCCGAGGCGCTCTGCGAACCCGCGAGAGGAACCATTTCCACGATTCATCATTTTCAATAGGCCCAACACCATATGCCACGGAAAAACTTGCTCATTAGCATCGCGTCACGGCGAAAATAAAATACCTTTATTAGATCTTTTAGGTGAGTTAAAGTCAACTACGATCCTTTGGTCACCAAAGTAGAAATACCTCGTAGGCGATGCGAGAGAAACAAATAAGTGTCTGAATCTACCATCGGACCTACATCTATATCTGTGAATGTTCTTGGATTTGCTTGTCGCAACATGTAGAGATACTTGGCAACAAGCGAAATGATTCATCTTGGTTACCGTATATCATTTCAATAGCGATGTTCCGTGCTCGTAGTGCGACATCGTAGCTTATCTGGATACCAAAATCACTTATGCAACTCGCCATAATGGACTTTGGCTTCATTATTTCACCATCGTTTCGCATTTTCCTAGCAAAAATCGGCCACCACTTGCATGTGCCTTAGCGGAGCAACTCGACTCGATCACGGTGGCATGTATCTTTGGGAGTAAATTTATGGACTCCCATGCGGTCCCATAGACGCGTGGCGTAATTCAAAACACAATTGTCGAGCGCTTGCGCCGAAATATAACGCGTTTTGTGTCGAACGAGCTCATTGTATATTCGCCGCTGCGCGTATGCCAAATTCCAACAATGAAGACATAGATCTTGTTCTTTGTGTGTCTGAATTTTGGCTCAATTCTCCTCCCTTGTTGACTACGGATCACGAGCCACAAGTGATGCGAGCGTCGATGGAATAGCTGGAACTAACCAATTGGTTTGTTTATTTGCATCGATCTGGATGTCATCATACGGATTGTTCTTGGGATTTATAAACGACATCGATCTTCCAATCGCCTTCTCGACGGATCCAACCTGCAAAATCGAAAGCGTAATTATAAGCGTTTCCTCATCTTCGTCCTCCGTTGCGTGCGAATCGGTCTCGATCTCCGAATATAATCGAACCACTTTCATCGATTACATTTCAATAACGAGCCTTGGTTGGGGTGGCACTACGGTAGGTTCTCGCTTGTGTGTCTCACGAACACGAAGCAAAATTTTGATCTCTATATAAGAATCACCAAACCAATCGGGGCGGCCTGACCTCTGGATTTGTTCGATCGACTCATCAATTTGAGTGACATGTGCACTATTTCCATAGGATGAAGTGTGAGGAAAATCGAGCGAAGGAACGTAGGGTTCTTGTTGTGATCGAACTCATTGTTAATAACGATGTGAACCACATATACCGTAGGATATGATTCATTTTCGCACAATTGAGCGATTGATTATGCGTACTCAATAGAGATTTTACTAATCGACCATATCGAGACATAGATATATAAAATAATTGGAAATTTGTGCTTAGAAAATTTGGCGCATCAGTGAGTGATATTGTATAAGAGGTTTAATATGGATGATTATGAATTTAAAGACGTGCTCGACACACGTCATGGTAGATACACCCATGAAGTATCCCCGTATTTGACATTTATCAATTTCAATTCTTCATCTATAACAAATAAAAATGAAGTAAATATAGATTCTTCAAAATGAAAATCATTTGGATATCAAGCGCATTCAAATTACTAAAAATAAAACCTATATATTACCTCAAATTTTGTTGATGCGAAATGCCTTTACTTGCACTTGCTATAAAATTGTATGTGTGCTTGTGTGTCTTAGTAGCAATTGTATATATGTTGTGTGTTATGTTGATTTTGTTGCTATTTTATAGATTGTAATTCACTCGATTATTGAACGATGAATTCAAATGTATGAATGATGAAAAGTTGATAAAAGTGTTCGAGTGTCAATTCATATCAATTATCGATGTATGTCGGATAGTAGTGGATAGTAGAAGTGATGCGGTAATTTCATTATCAAATAGTACCGATTCACATCAATTGTGGGTGAAGCGATCTAAAATCACATGGTATCGATTGACATTAATAGTGAACTAATACCAATTTCTCATCAATCAATATTACTTCACGTGAATAAAGCCAGCAATAAAGCTGTAAATTATAAAAAATGAATCATGTTTCAAATCATATATTAGTAAAATTTTACATAAAATCCCAATAATATAAATTTAATAATTAAATAGATTGAAATATGTTAATAACTTAAAAATCGTACCGAGTGGTTGATATATAAAAAAGCGATCGGTATTATAATTATAAAATAATTTAATTTTACTAAAATTTAAAAATAAATTGGAATTGATTTAATTGAGATTTAAATATGTTCGGCCAATCTTTAATTGAGATTTAAATAAAAAACGTATGTATAATACAAAATAATTTAAGTTTCCTAAAATTTAAAAATAAATTGGAATTGATTTTTATGAAAAATCAATTGATTCTTCATAAAACCGATCGGTTTTTTATAAAACAGATCGGTTTTATGATTTTGAAATTGAATTTAAATTTTTATTTTCAAATAATTTATTTTTTCTAAATTATATATAAATTCGAATTGAATTTTCATAAAATGATAGGTTTTTTCATAAAACCGATCGAAAAATCAATTTCATAAAACCGATTTTCAATAAAACCGACATAATTAAAATTTTCGATTTAACCCTTAAATTTAATCCTTTTCCATTTTCAAATAATTTAATTTTCCTAAATTTAAAAAAAAATTAAAAAATCAATTTAATTGATTAATTTTGTATAAACCGCTCAGGTAAGTTTTAAATTTTAATGAATATCTCCAAAAATAAAATAAAAATACAATTATCAATTCACACTGAAAAAAATAGAAGACTGAAAAAGACAGACTGAAATGTTGAAATCGAAGAAAGCGTTGAATTTTCTTGAAATCGAAGAAAGACCTTTGAAATCTAAGAGATACATAGTGAAAAGTAAGAAAATAAGCGAAAAGTCGGTTAAAATAGACCTTTAACTAATAAATGGGTATTTCTTTGCGTGTTTTATGAGTTTGGATATATACTACATATATCTTATCAGTTGGTCATTTATTCCGATTCTGATAAATTAAAGAATGGATATATTAATTAGACTAATAAATCTTATTTGATTATTATTTTAGAAATAATAATACTAAATGAATATTTATATTAATTTGGAATTAATATAAATGTCTACATCCACTTTAATTAGATAATTAAATTATTAATTAGATTAAGGAATTTATTCGTTGAGCCATATTTATTGTTTTTATGTGATAAGCATGCTATTTGATTTTATGCTTATTTTTTAACTATAGTAGTTAGAGACCGCTTTTATGATTGGATAGGCAGCGTCCAATACTTGTAGTCCGTGTTATTATGTTTGGATAGGTGGCGCCCAATATGTGTGTTCCGTATTTTTATGCAGGTGGCGACATCCAATAATTATTTTGGATTTAATATTGGATATTAAAATAAATAATTAGTATCACATGTTTTATCCTACTAAATACAAGTCTTGTTTTTGAAACAAAGCGTATAAATCCATCATAATTGTTTGAGGTCACTAACCTTTTAGTCCCAGGTTTTACACAACATCAAATTCGGACCATGATCTAATCGATATTTCATGGCGGGTTAAGGGCATCTGTGAAAATTTGGGTGAATGCGACTTGTGGAGGATCGATAATGAATAAAGTTCCAGTGAGGCCTTTAGATTGTCGGGGCGAGATGGCGAAGAAAGCGAGGCGAAGAGGAGGTTAGAGGCGAGCAGCTTCTTCTTCAACCGTGGAGACCAATTGGATAAACTTTGCAACTTGTTCGACAAGTTCATAACCAACAGGGGCGGGCAAAAAAGCTAAAGTTTGCCAAATTTGCGGCGCCGTGACACGTCACGGATCGATGCCCAGCCTCTTGAAGAGGAAGAAGTCGATGCGGTGGGTCAAAGTAGTGCTGGGCAATACGAGCAGAGGAGATATGATCCAAATTCCCAAACCTACAACCTGGGATGGAAGAACCAAGAAAATTTTAGATGGCTAACAACCCGACAAGGGTAGGACAACAACAACATCTGAGGAATAATCGGCGTGATAAGCGGTGGGCCATCGTTGGCGAACTTGTGCATACTAGGGCACGAGAGAATGTGAAGGCTCAACAAGAGAATGAGAAATTCAAGGTCGAGAAAGGGGAGCCCTCGGAGCCTTGGGAACCAAGTTTCCCAATTGACGGCCGTGTAGCGTCTTGAGAAGAAGCGAAAATTTACCTCCACAAGTAGAGGTAAGCGAGCCAGCCCATTGAGCAGCCAGCCACGAGAAGCGGGACGAACTGCGAGAAAGTCTTCATGCCTAAAAGCGACGGAGTCATACACGAAGTGGAAGATCTCACGAACACATTGATCGAGCGAAGATGATCATGAGGAACCACCCAAGAAAAAACGGAAAAGAAGATGTGATCATTGAGCGACCTCGTCGAACCTAATCCGAAAGTTTACCTCCCTTTCGGGCGGGTTGGCGAGAATCGTAGAGAGGAAGAAATGAGTGAGATGTATCGCGTATTTGGAAGGTGGAAATTAATATACCACTCATCAACTTTTAAGGGCACGATCTTGAAAGTGGGCAAAGTTCATGAAAGAATTGTGCACGAGGAAGGTGAAATCTGAATGATGCAAAATTCCAAGTGGGCGAAAATGTATCCGCAATCCTACTGGTGAAAATTGCACGAGAAGTGTGGAGATCCGGGATGTTTTTATTCCTGCGTAATAAGCATCTGAGGATCGAAAGGGCCGTCTTTGGTTGGGGGCATCTATAAGCGTCATGCCCTTGTCGATGTTTAACAATTGAAAGTGGGAACCACGAAGCGACCACGAGTGGTTATCTGATTAGCGAGACGGGTCCAACGTCTATCGGAAGGAATCATCGAAGGCGTATTGGTCAAAGTGGAGGAACTCATATTTCGGCGGACTTCTCGTTACGAATATGGGCGCGATGGGTAACAAATCCTCGGTTATGTTATTGGGTGGGCCATTCGTGAAGGCGGCGAACTAGGATTGATTGCGACACGGGCAAGTTATCACCGCGAATTGACGAGCGAGCGGTGACCTTCACCATCTTCAAGGCCGTGGAGCATCGATTGATATTGAAGTCGTGGAATTCATCGATCACATTAAACTATGGTGGGAGACATCACGCCGAGATAGGTTTGCAAGACCCTGGATGCGACCATTGAAAGTGGACTTAAGGAGGAAGACACTCGGAGAAAGCGACTTAAGGACAATGTTGGGAGGCCACCTTTATTTATGAGGCGAGCAGGGGACTCAGTGGTCAATATGCGAGAACATGCCCAAGTTGAAGGAAGAAGAAAAGCTCGTTCCATCCGCATGAGAGCTCCCAAACTCGAGCTAAAGACTCTTCCTCACCACTTGAAGTATATATTTCTAGGGAAGGACGACACCATGCCCGTGATCATCAATGCTAAACTTAGTCCGAATCGAGAGGCCGTGAAGAATATTGTTAGGCAATACAAGGAAGCTATTGGATGTACATTGGCCGACATCAAGGGCATCAGCCCATCCATATGCGTTCACAATATTTTAATAGAAGAAGAAGCCAAACCGTTGCCGGGGAGTTGTGCATTCGAGTAGTAATCTCTATTTCTTGTGATTATATTGCTTTCTTTATTGTATGCTCGACCTAACCTTGTAGGAAGGCGGAGTACTTTTGTATGATCACGAGATCGAAAAGCACGCATGGCGGAGGAAGCGGCGATGCGGAGGCACGACAAGCTGCAAGGGCGGCTAATCGAGAAAGAAAACCGAGAGGGCAAGCGATGGGTGAACAACCGCAAGTAGGCGAACATTGAAAATGGTGTTCCCCAACAGCGGAACACGAGGCCAGCGGGCATCACTTTGCCCGCGATCAATGGCCACGGGGAGATGAAGCATTCGCCATCCGGATCCTCCCGATTGGTGACAATCCGGGGAGGATCCACAAATTACAAGACTTGAGATGGCGTGTGGGACTATCGGCCATGAAAACCTTGGAGAATATGTGAGATTAGTATCATTCCCCTTCTCTGCATGATGGAGCAAGAGAATGGCTCTACACCTTGCCCACGGGAAGTGTGACCACTTGGGCACAATTGCACGAAGTTCTCTCGAAGTACTTTCACAGCCCGCATTCGGAACATGAGGAAAATGATAAGCGACATCAAAATGGGCGCGGAAACCTTTTAAGATTGGGGGGAAGGTTTAAACAAGCTGCAAGCGAAATGCCCTCAACATCAAATTCAGACCATGATCTAATCGATATTTCATGGCGGGTTAAGGGCATACGAGAAAATTTGGGTGAATGCGACTTGTGGAGGATCGATAATGAATAAAGTTCCCAGTGAGGCCTTTAGATTGTTGGGTGAGATGGCCGAAGAAAGCGAGGCGAAGGAGGAGAAGTTCGAAGCGCCGCTACTTCTAACCGTGGAGACCAAGTGGATAAACTTTGCAACTTTGTTGACAAGTTCATAACCAACACGGGCGGGGCAAAAAAAGCTAAAGTTTGCCAAATTTGCGACGTGACACATCACGCGGATCGATGCCCCACCTCTTTCAAGAGGAAGAAGTCGATGCGGTGGGTCGAGAATGGTGCTTGGCGTCTGACGGAGAAATATGATCAATTCCCAAACCTACAACCCGGGATGGAGGAACCACGAAAATTTTAGAAGGTCTAACAACCGAGGCGGGACAACAACAACAATACATGAATAATCGGTAGCGACCAAAGCGGTGGGCCATCGTTAGCGAACTTGCGTACTATGGCGCGAGAGATGTGAAGGCTCAACAAGAGAGCGAGAAATTCAAGGTCGAGACAATGGGAGCCCTCAAAGCCTTGGGAACCAAGTTTCCCAATTGACGGCCGTAACGGCGTCTTGAGAAGAAGCGATGAAATTTACCTCCACAAGTAGAGGTGAGCTAACTAACCAACTAGCCTGTAGCCAGAGGCGGAAGAAGCTGTCGAAGAAAGTCTTCATGCCTAAAAGCGATGCGGTCATACAGTGGAAGATCTCACAGAACACATTGATCGAGCGAAGATGATCATGAGGAACCACCGAAAAAAAGCGGAAAAAGAAGATGTGATCATTGAGCAATCTCGTCGAACTAATCCGAAGGTTTACCTCCTTTCGAGGCGGGTTGGCGAGAATCGTAGAGAGGAAGAAATGAGTGAGATGTATCGCATATTTGAAGGTGGAAATTAATATACCGCTCATCAACTGCTGCGGGCACGATGCGAAGTGGGCAAAGTTCATGAAAGAATTGTTGTGCGAGGAAGGTGAAATCTGAATGATCTGAAAATTCAGTGGGCGAAAATGTATCCATGATCCTCAGTGAAATTGCCGAAGTGTGGAGATCGGGGATGTTTTTATTCCTGCGTAATAAGCGATACGAGGATCGAAAGGGCGTCTTTGGTTTGGGGCATCTATAAGCGTCATGCCCTTGTCGATGTTTAACGAATTGAAAGTGGGAACCACGAAGCAACCACAGTGGTTATACAATTAGCTCTGGTCAGCGTCTATCGGAAGGAATCATCGAAGGCGTATTGGTCAAAGTGGAGGAACTCATATTTCCGGCGGACTACTTTTACGGATATGGGCACGATGGGTAATAAATCCTCGGTTATGTTATTGGGTTGACCATTCATGAAGGCGGCCGAACTAGGATTGATTGCGACACGAGCAAGTTATCTGTGAATTAAACGGCGAGCGGTGACCTTCAACATCTTCAAGGCCATGGGCATCCGATTGATATTGAAGTCGTGGAATTCATCGATCACATTGAACTTATGGTGGGGAGACATCACGCCGAGATAGGTTTGCAAGACCCCACGGATGCGACCATTCAAAGTGGACTTAAGGAGGAAGACACTCGAGGAGAAACATTCACGGACAATGTCGGGAGGCCTGCTTTATTTGCGGAGGCGAGCAGAGGACTCAAGTGGTCAATATACGAGAACATGCCCAAGGCGAAGGAAGAAGAAAAGCTCGTTCCATCCCTTATGAGAGCTCCCAAACTCGAGCTAAAGACTCTTCCTCACCACTTGAGTATATATTTCTATGGAAGGGCGACACCTTGCCGTGATCATCAATGCTAAACTTAGTCGAATCAAGAGGAAGGCATGAAGAATGTTATTAGGCAATACAAGGAAGCTATTGGATGGACATTGGCCAACATCAAGGGCATCGACCCGTCCATATCGTTCACAATATTTTAATGGAAGAAGAAGCCAAACCGATGCGATCAACAAGGAAGTTGAACCCGACTATGAAGGAGGTAGTCATGAAGGAGATCTTGAAGCTTCTCGACTTGGGCATCATATACCCCGTGTCGAGACGGTAAATGGGTTGGCAGTACCGTCGTGCCCGATAAGTCGAGGCATTCGGTAGTGAAAACGAGAAATGAGAGCTGATCAGCGAGACTCCAAACAGGTTGGAGAATGTGTATTGACTATCGAAAGCTCAACACGGTAACGAAAAGATCACTTCTCATTACCTTTCATTGACGAGATCTGGAAAGGTTAGGCGAAACAAATTCTTTTGTTTTTAGACGGATACTCGGGCTACATGCGGTCTGGGTTGCCCAGGTGATCGGGATAAAACTACTTTCACATGCCCATTCGGGACATTTGTTTACAGAAGAATGCCCTTCGGCTTGTGTAATGCCCCAGGGGCATTTCAGCGATGTATGATGAGCATCTTCTCGAGACCTATTGGAGAAATGCATCGAGGTCTTTATGGACGACTTTACCGTCTCACGGGAATCATTCGAGTGCTTGGCCAATTTGGAGGTAGTCCTACTGAGATGTGTCGAAAAGAATTTGATCCTTAATTATGAAAATGTCATTTCATGGTACAAGAAGGGATTGTTCTTGGGCACGTGGTATCCGAAGAGGGATAGAAGTAGATAGAGCTAAAGTAGAGATCATCGCCAAATTGCCTATCCGACCTTCAATGAAGCAAGTCGAGGTTTCCTTGGCCTTATTTGGATTCTCGAGAAGATTTGTGAAGGACTTTGCGAAGATCGCTTGACCCGTGACCGACTACTCCGAATGATGTATCATGGGAATTCAATGAAGAGTATAAGATGGCTTTTGATACTACGAAGAATAACTTAATCTCGGCACCAATCATCGACCCACGATTGGGCATGCCGTTTGAAGTTATGTGCGATGCTGGCGGTACTGTTGTGGGGCCGTCTTGGGACAACGAAGAGGAAGGAAAGTCATGCTATATACTATGCCTCGAGAACTCTCAATGCCGCTGATGCAACTCTGACTGGCCGAGAAAGAGCTCTTGGCGGTCGACTTTGCCTTTGAAAATTTTTGATCATACCTAATCGAGGCGAAGACAATCGTCTACACGATCTGCCCGCTGAGATACACGATGGCGAAGAAGGAGTCAAAGCCACGGTGATCGAGATGGATCTTGCTTCTCCAAGAGTTCGATGTAGAAATCAAAGATAAGAGTGGAGCTCAAAACCTTGTGGCCGACCACTTGAGTAGGATATTGAAGGGAGAAGACCCGGTGCCCATTGCAGAGACCTTCCCTGAAGAACATCTATACTTCATTCGAGGCGCGACGGAGTTCGAGCCATGGTATCTGAGACTTGGTGAATTACAAAACCGGAGAACTCCCTGTTGGGCTCACTACGTATCAAAGAAACAAGATCAAAAGCGGTATCGCACCTACATATGGGATGATCCTACTTATGGAGAAAGTGTGCCGACCAAGTCCTATGGCGTTGTGTGCCCAAAATGAGATTAAAGATATTACGAATCACTTGCCACTCCAAAGAATGTGGAGGTCACTTTGGCGAGAGAGAACAACGAGGAAGGTGTTAGGCAGTGGATTCTTCGGCCCACGATATTCGAGGATGCTTATGAGCTATGTAAGCAATGTAAGGAGTGTCGATAGGAAGGAAATATCACAGGAGAAATGAGATGCCCATAATACCTATCCTCCCGTCGAAATCTTTGATGTATGGGGATGGACTTTATGGGACCATTACCAAGCTCTAGGGCAACGCGTGCACATCCTTCTTTGCGGTGGACTATGTTTGAAATGGGTTGAGGCCAGGCGAAGTGCCACCAATGACTGAAAGGTGGTTTCGACTTTTCTCAAAGCTAATATATTCAACAGTTCGGTGTGCCCAAGGCAATTATCAGCGATCAAGGAACGTTCTGCAACACCACTATAGCGAAATTATTTGAAAATGCGGTGTAACCCATCGGGTAACCACGACTACCATCCACGAGCCAATGGGCAAGCGGAGTTGTCAACGAGAATCATTAAGACCATATTGAGGAAGGTAGTGGGACCTACGGTGGGCTGGAGCACTCATCTTGACGACGCTATGGGCATCTGAGCTGCATCAAGACCCCTCGGGCATGTCACCATACCGAATTGTGTTTGGCAAAATGTGTCACTTACCAGTAGAACTAGAGCACAAAGCATTTTGGGCAGTAAACAAGCTCAACTTTGATTGGGACCGTGATGGCCAAGCTAGAAAACTTCAACTTCAAGAGCTGAGGAGATAAAATTTGAGGCCTATGACAATGCCGCTTACGTACAAAGAAAGATTAAAGAAGGCACACGACCGTCTTATCAAAGCCAAGGCATTCGAGCAAGGGCAATTGGTACTTTTATACCAGTCTCGATTTAAATTAATGTCGGGCAAGCTAACAAGCAAGTGGTACGGACCATATAAAGTCAAAATTCAATTTCCGAATGGGTACATCGGTCGTAGACACGAAGACAAGGAAGACCTTCAAGGTCGATGGACGATCTGAAGGCTTACTATGGGCATCACGAGATAGATCCGGGAGGCGCATCAAAAAAGCCCTCGATGAGGAAGAGTAATGAAGAGGTCTAGTCGAGCCACGACGATAACCAAGGCGCTGACCAGGAGGCAACCTAGTATTTTATTTGCTTTCTTTGTTGTTTTCTTTTTTGTTTTTATTGGCTTTGCCCCCGTTTTGCGTGTGGTGTTGTTTGGTATGAATTTGTGATGATTCTTGATATTGTTTTGCATGTTTTCTTCATTAGTTTATCCCATTTATGCCGTTAGTTCGATTATTATTTATCGTTTCGGACTTACTTGGTTCGTTTCAAAGTTTTACAGAAAATCGGCATTAAATAGGATGAAATAAATCTACCAAGGATCAATTATAATAAATAGCATCGCGATAGGAGTTCATAAGCGGCGGATCCTAGTCGGAGTTCGGACGAAGGAGAGCGAGATGAATTGTTGAAGTCGCGCACGGCCCGTCGCATGGCCGAGCATCCGCGCGCACACACGCCGCACGCCTGCCAGCGCCGCCCCCGCCCAGCGCCCTCCGCCCGCCCGCCGCCGCCCGCCCGCCGTATGCCCGGTGCCCGGCCGCGCTCACTCCGCCGAAATTTCCTCCTCGCGCTCGAGTGGCCTTGCCACCCACGCCCAGCTCCCGGCCTCGCGCCCGGCTTCGCCTGCGCGACACACCTCTCGCCCGCCGCTTATCGACCACCGAGCACCGGCTCACTCGGCGTGCGTTGGAATCTCTCGCGCGCTTCGAGTGGCGCCCGCTTGCTCCAGCGCCCCGGCGCCCGCCTGCGCCACCTTGCGCCCGTCTCGCCTCGCCCACCGCTCGAACTCACCGTACGCGTTTGCACTCCAACGCCGGTTTCGCCTGCCAGCGCCCTACCTCCCAGTAGCAGAAGCGTCAGCTCGCCGCTTCAGCGCCACAGCAGCGCCGGCGGCCTTCGCCTCAAACCAACCGTTCGATTCCAATGCAGAATGTTTTCTCAGCCGGCGTTCATTTTGAACCAGCGTTCATATTCAAGTCAGAATGGATTCTCAGCCTGCGCTCGCCTTAAACGCCGGCTCAACTTCATTTAATATATATATGCGTTTTAGGTCAAAACGCGGGGGAGTTCGGTCTTGATTTTGGTTTTTTCCACGCATGCATGGGCGCAATTCACGATTTCTTCCCGAGCAATTCCTCGTGCAACATAATGATACAATTCTTATTTTAATTCATGTTTCTAGTTTCACCCTTGAATGTTTAATTTATCAGTTTATGCTTTGGAATTTCTCTGTTTTATTGGATTCAATTCATAGTGACAGTGGATTGGATTTCGATGTTCCGTTGATTTACATTGCGTAATGATTTTCTTGCTTTCGATTATTTCAAGTTCTTGTTGGATGATTGATATTTATGCTTTATTTACAAGTAGACTTAGATTAGGGCTTGACGAACCCTAAGAATATGTTTTCTATTGCTTTGTTTATCGCTTTCGATTTATCGCTTTCGTAGTTCTACTAGGGATTGACAACCCCTGGTTTAGATTTAACGCTTTATTAGTTTAGCTCGGGATTGACAACCCCTAGCCTAGGATCGCTGTTTAATTCTCGTATTTCAGTTCTTGCATGTTCAACCCCTGTTGTTATTAGAATGTTTAGGATTTAATCGCTTTCTGTGTGCGACACGAACAATCGCCCTGTTAAGTTTTCCTTGAGAGACGACTCGTGTTAACTTATCACGCTACGATTACCTCGTACGATTGCGAGTGAAATTGAGTCTGTTTTTAGCTCGATCAATTTTGGTGCCGTTGCCGGGGAAAACTTTAGGCGTATTGTTTGTGTTGTTTGTTTTCTGTGTTTCTTTTCTCTCTGTTTCGTTATTTTCTCCCCCCGGTGCGTGTGATCTTTTTTTTGTTATTGGTGTCTGTTAATGCAGGGTTACCAGTGATGCAATGTGGTCAAGCGGTGGGGGAGGAAAGTTGGTCGTATTGGGCAAATTCTTCTTTCGAATGAGGAGCCCAATTCGATTTTTCTGAGGGATACCCGTTAGGCTTCGAGCATCAAGCCTACGATCCCTACCCCGAAACAAGCCTATAATCCATATTGGGATCAACCTCCTCCACCGTACTATGAGGATCAAGCCTCCAATCCCTACGGGAACAACCGCCTCCAAGACTATGAGGATCAATCCTACAATGCCCATTGGGAGCAACCACCTCATTGCAGTAATCCATACCCGCAGCAGCCCACCACCACCTCGTAGGTCATCATTTGAGGATTCGCTCACCCCACGAATGGATCATTATTTAACAAAATGGATCTGCAAACACCTCGTCTCGGCGTTTGGAGACGCAAGCGGGCATGTTCACGACTGCTTAAAGAGTCATGTGCGACAATGGAGGAACCTCCAATCCAATCCGATCAGTCGGTGGTCATCGTTCTAGAAAGTGACCCAATTATTGAGAATGGGTGGAAGAGACACCGAAGAGCCGTTGCAGCCACATGAGGTGGGAAAGGAGAAAGTGATCGAAGTCATGCCTCTCCACACCAACCGATCGAGACTCGACGGTCACTTTTCTTGAAAGTGACCCGATTGTTGAGAATGGGGTGGGAGAGACTCCTGATGAGTCACTTTGCAACTAGAGGAGGTGGAAAACGAGGAAGAGTGGGCAAATGAAGTGAATAGCATGCCAACGCCCACTCTGGAGGAATCCCGACGCTTGGAGGAGGATGAAGAGAGGATGGAGAAAGAGTGGGCACTTGAAGATACTCGAATGCCAAAACCCGCTCTGGAAGTGAAAGAGCTGCCTCAACAATTGGAGTACGGGATCCCAGAGGAGGACAAGTCGAGGACAAAGGTTGAGGTAACATCAATTATTTGTCAACATCCTAATTCACCAAAGTTCTGTACTTTGGGAATTGAAATTATTTATTTTATTTTGGAGAATAGGATGTTCGACTTGAGCTTAAATTATGCATTACTTGTTTTCTTTACTGTCCTCCGTTCTTGTATGGTTCATACTGATGCTTTGGCCGAGATGGTATTCCTGCATGTGAAGGACTATGGATAGTCCGTTGTTGACCGGAACACGTCGTGCTCACGACGTTAAACTGAGTACTGCGTGGGAGTTGACCCACGGATTTTTATTTCTTCTCATTTCTTTCTTTTTGTTTGTTTTCCTGTTTTTCTTTGATCTGTCGGTTGTCTTTGCGTTAGTTTTGCTCGAAATTGGGACTTCGTCAGCAGTGAGGTGAAGCCTTGATATTCCGGTTCTGCCGAACACGCCACATTCCAACCCCGCTTGCCATATTTTATCGAGCCTCCTCCTCATCGGCTATTTTTATGTTATTTATGTTTTGAGCATCGGGACAAGGCTCGAATTAAAATGTGGGGAGAGTATTTTGGTTTTGTGGGTGTGACATATATATTTTGTATGCTTAATGTTGTGCCCTTGTGCTTATTTTGATTGTTTGGACTTAAGTTTGTGTCTATGCGAATAAGTTAGGATTTTGATTTGTCTGTTGAACTCGTGGTATTGATCGGACCTTGATGTATTTCGTTTATCTTGATGTCATGTGATTAAAGTGCAATGTGAATTGACGAGATTGTGTGGATTGATTTTAAATCGATGATTATTGATGTGATTTGTCCGGCTAATGCTAAGGGGAGTGTTAACAGGGTGGTTACCTATATACTCGTTTCATTATAAAAAGTGTGAAAAAAAGGATATTAAAAAAAAGTGAAGAATAGGAGAAAACTCAATGTTGTTGAGATTGTATAAATGGAGGATGGGATTATGTCCTCTTTCTCGTAAATTGAGAAATGGACATGGAAACCACGTTAGGAGACTCGAGTTCATCGAGATTTCACCTTTCGAACATTGTCCCAAAATTTGTTTATACTTTCTTTGCGTTCTCAAAAGAAACTTGTTGCTAAAGGTAACCATTTTAGTTAATTCACTCCTAGCGGAGAGTTGGGTCTGAGCATAAATAAATTACTTGTTTATTTGATATTTTCACAATCTTAAATCTGTTTCACGTAGTCTTTGATTATGTATTCATCATGTTTGGGGAATTCGCAAAAGAGATTTGATTGATTGGACTAAGAGTGATGTTGCATGAGTTATCTTTCGAACCTTATTTGTATAGACTTTGCTTGAGGACAAGCAAATGGATAAGTGTGGGGGAGTTGTTTGGTATGAATTTGTGCTGATTCTTGGTATTGTTTTGCATGTTGTCTTCATTAGTTTATCCCATTTATGCCGTTAGTTCGATTATTATTTATCGTTTCGACTTACTTGGTTCGTTTCAATGTTTTACAGAAAATCGGCATTAAATAGGATGAAATGAATCTACTAAGGATCAATTATAATGAATAGCATCGCGATAGGAGTTCATAAGCGGCGGATCCTAATCGGAGTTCGGACGAAGGAGAGCGAGGCAATTGTTGAAATCGCGCCGCCTGCCCGTCGCATGGCCGAGCATCCGCGCGCACACGCCGCACGCCCGCGCGCACACCGCTCACCACCGCCAAGCGCACCAGCGCCTCCGCCCGTCCGCCCGCCCGCCCGCCGCCCGCCGCGCGCCCGCCCGCACGCACGCCGGCGCCACTCGGCCACTCCGGCCAAGGCCAGAGCGAGCGACGCACCCCTGCGCTCGGCCTCCGCGCCGGCTTCGCACGCACGAAAACACTCCGCCCGCACGCCCGCGACCACCGAGCACGGCTCACTCCGAGCACGCTGTTCGGAATCTCCCTCGTCGCTCGAGTGAGCGCCGCTCACTCTTCGCACCCTAGCGCCCGACCTCCGCGCCACCGCCGCGCCACGTCTCGCCTCGCCCGCGCTCGAACTCACCGCGTGTTTGCACTCCAGCGTCGGTTGCTTCGCCGCTTGCCACCTCCTCCCAACATGCAACCCGGCGTCGCTCGCCTTTTAGCGCCATTAACGCGGCGCTAACCGCCGCAACCAGATGTTAGATTCCAATGCGAATGTTTTCTCGGCCGCGTTCATTTTGAACCGCGTTCATATTCAAGTCGAATGGATTCTCGGCGCACTCGCCTTTAAACGCCGCTCAACTTCATTTAATATATATATGCGTTTTAGGTCAAAACGGAGAGTTCATCTCGCTCGGTTTTGTTTTTCTCACGCAGCGCTGGCTGCAATTCACGATATTCTTCCCGAGCACCTCGTGCAACATAACAGATACAATTCTTATTTTAATTCCTGTTTCTAGTTTCACCATTGAATGTTTAATTTATCTGTTTATGCTTTGGGATTTCTCTGTTTTATTGGATTCAATTCATAGTGACAGTGGATTGGATTTCGATGTTCCGTTGATTTACATTGCGTAATGATTTTCTTGCTTTCGATTATTTCAAGTTCTTGTTGGATGATTGATATTTATGCTTTATTTACAAGTAGACTTAGATTAGGGCTTGACGAACCCTAAGAATATGTTTGCTATTGCTTTGTTTATCGCTTTCGATTTATCGCTTTCGTAGTTCAACTAGGGATTGACAACCCCTGGTTTAGATTTAACGCTTTATTAGTTTAGCTCGGGATTGACAACCCCTAGCCTAGGATCGCTGTTTATTTCTCGTATTTCAGTTCTTGCATGTTCAACCCCCGTTGTTATTAGAATGTTTAGGATTTAATCGCTTTCTGTGTGCGACACGAACAATCGCCCTGTTAAGTTTTCCTTGAGAGACGACTCGTGTTAACTTATCACGCTACGATTACCCCGTACGATTGCGAGTGAATTTGAGTCTGTTTTTAGCTCGATCAGGTGTTGTGTTGGTAAATCTACAGGAATAGTTGTGATCATGATCGAAGAGGGCAAGTTGAGACGATATACTTTCTCTGTGGGCAAGAAGGTAAGTTCTGGAACAAGTTGCAGGCGGTTGTCAGAAGAAAGGACATAACGTCCCCTATATCTGGCCACTCCATCATTAACCCCCCACGTCGCCTCAACTCTGTAACTTCCCTCTCTCTCTCACCTGACCCATGATGCCCTACTTGCCTACTTTGCCCATGCTGGATTCAGGTATCCAGCTTTCCCTTGACCTTTTTGTCCTCCCTTTTTATTTTTGTTTTTTGTTTTTGTTTTTTGTTTTCATTTTTGTTGTTGTTGGTGGTCAACCCCCTTCCCTCACCCACTTTGCTCAAGGCAAAGTGTGTGAGTAGAGGGGGTTGCGTCTGTTCTGTTGTGTTTGAGTTAAGAGAGTCGGTCTCCACTCTGACCCACTTTTCCCAAGGCAAAGTGTGTGAGTGGGGGGACTGCCTACCTTGCTCATTTAGTTTCGTTGTTTTGTGTTTGTGTTCCCTCCTTGTTTACCCACTTTGCTCAACGCAAAGTGTGTGAGTCAGGAGGGTTCTCGCTTTGTGTGTCGGTTGGCATATTTAAATTGGTGGGATTGATTGGCCTGTATTTTTCTTGTTGTGAATAATGCTAGTGGTTTTAGGTTCACTGTTTTGAGCATGACCGTATGTAAATAAGGATGACGAATTGAATTTGAGCACACATGGTGAGTTTTGAGCTTAAACTGTTGTATCTTGATCAACACAGTTTCCTTTCTTGTGTGATAATTGACATCTTCATTAGGCTTTTGCTGGAACTTGCGTGCACTCTTATGTCGAGGCCTTATTGACTTAGCTAAAACATTTAGATGACTTAGGCATTTTTTCTTTCAAACAGTCCACTGAGCCAAAAATGTCATACCTATTGTTAATCCATCGTTCAGCCCCCTTGAGCTCAATAATTTCTTTCACTCACTTAAACTAGCATGGAAAAAAGAAGCTACCCGGTCAATTGTACTTAGGAGCTAATAGAAGAGAAAGGCGAACAAAAAGGGAAGAACAGTAGCCTCGTGATGGGCAAGAAACAAAGGGTTACCCAAATTTCAAAGAAATGGGCAAAATGCCCAATATAAAGAAGGTACCCAGAATTGAAAGAAAAATAAAGGACTTTAAATAAAAGAATATCATAGACGAAGTCCTAAGATGTTTGCGCTGAGGCCCGTAAGAAGAAGGCGAAAGGAAATCCATGGAGGTCAAAACAACTTCCTCAATCCTAAGTCCATGATGACCCTAGCCTCGTTCAAAAAAATCTCCCACCTATGTCTTAAGCCCCATTACAGCTAAATAAAAGACCTAAGGATGAATGTTTAAAGCTTTGTCTAAACGGTGGAGATGGTAGAGGGCACGCAAGCCTATGGCATAGTCGAAATGACAGTTGTCTGAGTGTATACACTAGCTAAACACAAGAGTGCAGTGTTGGTGAGAAAATGCCCAATATGCTCAAATTTGTATTTTGACTTGTTTGATGGTCATTGCTTGAATTGAGTTCTCTTGAATCACTGGCTTGTTCCAATGAGCTTATATTGGTCGAGATAACCCCCTGGTGGAGATGTGTTAACCTTTTGTGTTTTTTCTTTGTGTCTTTTCTTTCTTACATTGTCTTGGGCAAATTCTGCGTGCATGCTTGAGGACAAGCATGTTTAAAGTGTGTAATGCGTGTGTGAGCCCAAGTTTTGTGCTCTTTTCGTGTCTCTGTCTCGGACTAGATCGAGTCTTTCGTGTCTTTTTGTTGTGTTTTGTGTCCGGGAGGACACCTTTGGTCAGCAGGGCAAGGCGGTGAAATGGGCAAAGCGGAGTGTAACGGGCAAGAAGGAAGGAAGAAGAAGAAGAAGAGAGGCGGGCAAGAGAACACAAATAGATAGGATGGGCAAGATACGCAGGATCGGAATGAATCTAGCTAAATCCGGAAAGGATGCGGCCAGGGCCAAATCCCATAAAATCCGGAGGAGATCACCTCAAATCCGTGCAGGCGAGGAAACAACGCGATCAACAAGGAAACCCTAACGGATGATCCAGCCCATGGGCCATTACCACGGTCAACCTCTCTCGACCTATATATATGGGATGAAGGCGCGGCTTGTGCGCCTCTCCGACTCTCGCATCTTCACATCTTAGAATCATCATTCAGCATTACCACCACCACATACATTAAGTCCCTTCGGGGCAAACACTTTTATATTCGCTTTTCGTATGTTTTGCGGCGGCACTTTGGGCTCGCCGTTTATTCCATTCAAGTAATAGTAAGTTGTTTCCGTTTCATAATGGTTTCAATTAACTGTTGCATGTTTGTTTATTTTATGTATGGCTAAGTCTTTATTCTGGTTTGGGCATGACTAAGTGAAGCATGATTAATATAACTCGAGAGGTCTAAGTAGGGCATTACGATCTGCATGCGTGTGTTCCCGAAGCACTAGGTCCTGAGCAATATATAACTTAACCAAACTCGGTGTGTTAGTTGCAAATAACATATTGGGTAAGGGAGGGTTGCAAGTAATAATTGGATTAAGGTGTCGGGTGTCCCGCACCCCAAAAGTCTGACGGTGTGGGCGAGTTGGAGTAGTCCTAGCAATGCCTTTGCCAATACCGGTCCATCTAGATCATAACGCTTGTAGACTTGCATGTACTGAGGTGTCCTCGTGCGTGGGCATTACGGGTTAGATAGTTTGCATAGGGTGTCCCTTGTATTTCTTTACACAGAAATGATAGATTTGGAGGGGTGTGTCGTGGGCGTGACGCGTGACAATGGGGTCACGACGTATGTCTCTTATAACCGGTTGATGCATGTCATGTAGTGAAAACCTTTGCACCTATGACCGAGTGTTAATCGTCTTCACAAAGTTGTTGCCCAAGCCAGACTCGTCTTATTATTTGATATTCCCTTTTAGTTTGTTTCAGGTTACTTTAGTTTGCCCATAGCGATCAAGATAATTACACATCTCTCATTCCTTTTAAGTGACAACGTGACACCAGAGATTGCTACACCAACTCCTCGTGGGATCGACCCTATACTTATCGCTGGCTACGCCTGTGATGGGCAATAGGTTATAAATTTATTTTGAACGCTAAACGACAGCGTGTCATTTGCCTCACAGGCACAAACAATGGAGTATGAGATACTCCGGGATCTCTTCAAGTGCACGCTTCATGATAGGAGCAAGGTCTATGAACATGTTCTGAAGATGATTGGATTGATTGAGAGGTTGATGTCGATTGGAACGATTCTGCCAGCCAATGTCTCAACCAACCTGGTTTTGCAATCTCTACCTGGTTCATTTGCGAATTTCATTTTGAATTTCAATATGAGCAACATAAAGGTGGGACTGACTGATCTTCATAACATGTTAAAGACTTATGAGTCCTCCACTTCGAATGGCAAGTCTGTACTCATGGTGAGTTCTTCTGCTCAATTTTCCAAAGGGAAGAAAAAGCAAAAGAAAACAAGAAGGCATCAGATGCCTTGAAGCCTAAGAAGATTGGAGGGGCTCAGAAGAAGAAGCCGACATAGTAGCTCAGGTATGTTTGTCATTAAGATAAATATGTCTATAAATAATTCACATTCTTGGGTATTAGATACCGATTGTGGCTCACACATTTGTAATAATGTGCAGGGGCTAAGTGACAGCGGGAAAGTGAATCATGGGGAGGTCGTCTACGCGTGGAAAATGGAGTAAGAGTTGCTGCTAAACGCGTGGGGACTTATAGATTAGATCTTAAAATGGAGCAAGAGTTGCTGCTGAACGCGTGGGGACTTATCGATTAGATCTTCCTTCGGATATAGACTAAATTTACATGACTGTTATTTTGTTCCTACTATTTCAAAGAATATTATTTTCATTCCTATGTTAGACATTGAAGGGTTTTCCTTCCATTTTGGAAACAGTCGTTGCTCGTTTTCTCTTAATGGAATGTTTTATGGAAATGTCTTTCTTTCGAATGGTTTATATATGCTTGAATGTGAACGAAATATTCTCAATGTGCAAAACAAACGACCTAAGCTAAGTAATACGAATAATACTACTTATCTTTGGCATTGTAGACTTGGTCATATCAATGAGAAAATGATAGCAAGATTGAGAAAATTAGATTATCTCACACCATTTGATTTTGAATCATATGGTGCTTGTGAATCATGTCTCAAAGGAAAATGACTAAGAAACCATTTTCTGGGAAAGGGTTACGTGCCAAAGAATTTCTAGAGTTAATCCATTCAGATGTGTGTGGACCGTTTCCAACTCAAGCAAAAGGTGGATATTCGGACTTCATAACTTTTACTGATGATTTTTTAAGGTTTGGGTATGTGTATCTGATGAAACATAAATCTGAGGCTCTTGATAAATTTAGGAGTTTAGTTAGAAGTCGAGAAACAACTTGGTAAAAGTATCAAGAATCTTCGATCTGATCGAGGAGTGGAATATTTGAGCCGAGAATTTCTTAATTACTTGAAATCACACACCTCCGGAACACCACAACCGAATAGTGTATCAGAGAGAAGACACCTCATTAACACCACGATCCATGAATAGTTCGCTAGTCTCCTTTATTTCTTCGAACCTTATTAGACATGGTTCGATCCATGATGAGTTTATGCTAGTATCCAAATCTTAACTATTTAGGGACTTGGGGTTGTCCTTTTGTTACAAAATGTCATCGATAAGTTGGAATCGAATAGTGAGAAATTTATCTTCTAATATCCTAGAAACACTATATGAGATATGGTATTTCTTAAAAGATTAGAAATCTTAACTATTTAAATGATTCGGACTTGGGGTTTTCCCAACAAAAGCTTTATTTTAAGAAAAAATTATTATATAAGTTGGAATCGAAAAGTTTATACAAATGTTATCATTATGGGATATCATGCTAATGTTTAAACTAGATTTATAATCTTTAAGATCTGACTTGAGCCCGTAAGAATAAATCATATAATGGGCTTTGGTTTAACAAGGCCCAAATGAAAGCCCATGGGTAATAAAACCTATACTATATAAGCTTATTCTCTCCTACCATTGTGAACCCTAGCCCCAAAACCATTCAATCACTCACTCTTTTCGTCTGCAAAGATCCACAAGAAAAAAACTTCAAAGGTTTATTTATTTATTTGTTTCATCCTCCATTCAGCTTCAAGATGAGTTTATATGTATAATTATATATGTTGGTGTCTTGTGCGTGGAGGAAGAAAGGGAGAGATTTTGTGTATGTTGAGAGAAGAGATCGACGAGAGGATACGGCGACGCCGGCGATGGCTACGGCTACGATCGCCGCTATGCGTGTCGCGTGTCTCCGCGCTTATGTGCGTGTGTTATCGTTGTTGAAGCCGTGTGTTTTCCGTGTGCGCGTGGGTTGCGAGGAGAGCAGAGATGGGCGGCGGCGTGGCGGCGCGACGGATCGCCGGAGTCCGCGTCGGCCGTGGTGCTGCGTGTCCGCGTGTGTGTTCTGCGTGTGTGTGTGTCTTGTGTGTGCGTGAGAGACAGCAGAGAGAGAGAGTGAAAGGCGAATCGCCGGTGATGGGCGATCGCCGCCGCGAAGACGCGTTGTCGGCGGCAATGGCTTGAGCTGCGACAGCGTGTCACCGTGTGTGTCGCCGTGTGTTTGCGACGTCGTGACGCCGCAGGCGCATGCGGTTGTGTGTGTTGGGCGAGTGAGAAGGAGGTGGCTTAGGCGCGCGGTTGCGGAGTCCCACACTGCAATGATGGTGAAGGAGAGAGAATGGGATGAGTGAAGGAGAAAGGAAAGATGAGCGAGAGAGATAGACGTGTGAGATGGAGGAGAAAAGAAAAATAAAATAAAATAATGGAGGTCGTTGAATTTTTCACGGCGACGATGCCGTATTACATATTTGCCGAAAGCGTACGGAAATTTTAGGAGAGTTTAGGTTTAGGGTTTAAGGGTAATTGGGTTGGACATGTGTTTAAATTAAATGGGTGGGTTTGTGTGATTAAATGTTAGTTGGGCCATTTTATTTTAAGTATTGGGCTTCTTCCATTTTTATTAAACGAGATGGGCTATGGAATATTTTTAATTAAGGCAAGATTTTAATATGGGAAAATGGGCTAGATCTCCTAATGTTTTGGGCCTTTTCATTGGGATTTTATTTAATTTATGGACTGTTCTTTAATTTAAATTGTGAGTTGGGCTTGATAATTTATTTGTAATTGGGCCTTAATTAATTTAAATCTTTGGGCTCAATTAATTATTAAATAGTTTGGGCTTAGATTTAATTAAAAATAAAATGTGGGCTTAGATTTAAATAATAATTGGACTTTGATTTAATTAATGTTTGGGCTTTAATTTAATTAGTAATTGATTTGCTTTAATTAATTAAATCTTTGGACTTTAATTAATTAAATAAATGAGGTTTAACTTTAAGACTTAATTAATTAAATTATATTAAGTCTTATTAATTAAATAATTAACTTAAACTTAAATATAAGTTTAAATTATTTAATTATGGTAAGTTAAATAATTAATTAATTAATTACTATTAAGTTAATTAATTAATTAATTGATTGAGTTAAGGTTAAATTCAAGTTTAATTTACCTTTAATTTATGATTATGACTTACTTAATTAATGTAATTAATTTCGTTTAATGAAATTAACTTAGCTATGATGATAAAATAAATTAAATTATGTTAAACAAATGCATAATTTGATAATTATATTATGTGTTATATTAAGCGAGAGTCCTTAATATATATATATGATTTTAGTATGCAATTTAATTGCATTATACTTTTAAAAAGTATTTAACAAAGGAAGATTATGAAATTTAATTGTTTTAAACGAAAAGTCGAGCAAGGTATTGTTGGTGCCTTAGCCGATATAAATTAGTTTTCGAATTTAAATTGTATTTTGAAAACCCGGGCTTAACGAATCATAAGCTAGTATCCTCCTTTACTTGAACATAAGACTAGCTTTTCGAGACCTATTAAGATTAGTGCTTCTTGTAGGTTTTATCGATCAAGGGATTAGCCGCTTTCGAGACGCAGCGTCTATAGTGATTCTTCGTGCTTTGTCTATCGAGGTGGGCTTACTTTACAAAAGTATAATTGAGTTATATGCTCGATATTTCATGAAATGCAAACCGCTTATCCAATAAAATGTTTTTGTGCGCCTACTGCTTTAAGGCTCGTAAATGTATCGATCGAGATTCTCTTTAAACCTAACACGTTAATTGAGAATTGTGTACACCGTTAGTTGTTTCGGTGGGTTGATCTCCATCGGGCACTAACCAAGTAATGAGGCGTTATAAGGGTGCTTGTCCGGATGTGTTCCGAGTACGCCATGTTATTATGGTGCTTGTCGGATACGTTCCGGCACATCATGGATTGTCCGGTCACGCCCCGATGACAATAATGGGAGAATGTGATCCGACGGTGGCTAGAGGTCCGGCGGAGAGGATATGAATTCTACTCACCGGAGATCACAAGTCGATCATTTCTAGAATGTGACGTTTCTTGAAGACTTCTATGTTTCCAAGGAACAAGGTCACAACGCGGTAGATCTTGAAGAAATTTGAGAACCACAAAACAACACAGAGGACGAAGGATTGATCGATGGTGTGAACAAGAATTCAGTGGGAGTATTTGACGATCTATTGGGAGGGGAAATGACTCTTAGAGGGCCACCTCAAAACAATGAGATTCATCAAATACAAGATGACACAACAGTTGTGCCACCTCCACCTCAAGAAAATCATGATGAAATCCTTGAGAATCTCCAAAATGTTGATAAAATCAACACGGGGGAACCTACTCACATTCAAAATGAACGGCATGAATCTGACGCAAACAACCCGACTCAATAGGCCACAGAGGACTCGTCGTGCACCCGAAAGACTGAATCTGATGGTTGAGAACCAAGATGATGAAGTCGAATCGGATGATGGTGAACCTAAGACCTATACTGAAGCGGTGTCTGGCACCAATTCAAAGATGTGGCTCGAAGCCTTAATATCTGAAATGGACTCGATGTACTTCAATCTAGTCTATGAACTAGTTAACTTACCAGATGGGGTTTCTCCATAGGCTGCAAATGGATCTTCAAAAGGAAGAGAGATGCAGATGGTAAGGTACAAACCTATAAGGCTAGGTTGGTGGCAAAGTGTTATAGTGAACGTGAAGGCATTGACTATGATGAGACCTTTTCACCAGTTGCCAAAGTCAAGTCCATTAGGATCTTACTTGCCATAGCTGCATACTATAATTTTGATATTTGGCAAATGGATGTCAAAACCGCGTTTCTCAATGGATAACTAGAAGGTGATGTCTACATGACACAACCTGAAGGTTTTGTATCCATAGAAAGGTCGAATGCAGTATGTAGGCTGAAGAAGTCAATTTATGGACTTAAGCAAGCATCTAGGAGTTGGAATATTTGCTTTGACAGAGCTATCAAATTGTTTGACTTTGTTAGAAGCAAAGAGGACCCATGCGTTTATAGTAAGCGCGAGAATGGAAACGTTGTCTACCTGGTCATATATGTCGATGACATTCTGATTATGGGGAGTGACCGATCCATGATGCAATCCGTGAAAGACTGACTGTCTAAATCCTTTATGATGAAGGATCTAGGTGAGGCCTCCTACATCCTTGGGATCAAGATCTATCGGGATAGACCTAATAGATTGTTGGTGCTATCACAATCCACTTACATAGACAAATTGCTACGGCGTTTCTCAATGGAAAATTCTAAGAAATGATTTCTTCCTATGGGACATGGCATCAAGTTGTCTAAGAAGGATTGTCCTTCTAATGACAAGGAAATTGCTTGCATGAAAATGATCTCATATGTTTCAGTTATAGGATCGATCATGTATGCCATGATATGCACTAGAAAGACTAAAGAATACTTCTTAGTCTATGGTGGACAGCCAGAGCTATCAGTGACTGGGTACACTGATGCTAGCTTCCAAACAGACCATGACGACTATAAGTCTCAGTATGGATATGTTTTCATCCTCAATGGTAGAGCAATGAGTTGGAACAGTTCCAAACAAACTACAACTGTCGACTCCACCACCGAAGCCGAGTATATTGCTACATCTGAAGCTGCTAAAGAGGTTGCCCTGTTGGAGTTTGTGAAAGAATTGGATGTTGTTCCAAGTGCGAGCGGTCCGATACAATTGTTCTGTGATAATACTGGTGCGATCGCACAAGCAAATGAACCAAGAGCCACAAACAGGAACAAGCATGTTCCAAGACGATATCATCTAATTAGAGAAATAATAGAAATGGACAATGTAAAATTAGAAAGAGTGCCCACTGACGATAACTTAGCTGATCCTTTTACCAAGCCGTTGTGTATAGAAAAACACAACAAACACTTTGAGAGCTTGCTAGACATGTGGGAAGTTGACTTTGATTTAGTGGGAGTTTACAGTTTGTATGTTTTAGAAACTCCTTTGTTGAGACATACTTAATTTGATCACAATCAAAGATAATGTTTTATCTATGGGCTTTATGCATTTAATGGAATAATTATTTTGATGTTTGTCGTTATTCTCTTATATGTTCCCTTGAATTATCATTGTCATTTTTTCTGTGAGACATCAATGATATAGTATAATTCTAAAATAGCCATAAGCAATGATCATCAAGAATATGATATTGATGATATGTCACAGGTTAGCATGTGGTCTGCATCACATTCTTAGAGAATGTAGTGGTTCTCACAACTACGAGATATTTGATATCCATGATGGACACATGAATATTTTGGAGAATATTGGTATACCCTACTGTTAAATCGTTTGTTTAATGTCTACGATTTCTTAGTGTGTGAAGTATGTAATAGTCCTTAGACTTGAGGTCATTACACATTTTGCTTGTTGAGTGTTGTACTTTGACCAAGACAACGCTTGCAAGTGGCAAGACACGGCTTGGATTGGGTGCATCATGAGACAAATGAAAATGATAGTTGAGCCAAGAATGAGATTCATTCCTCGATTGGAATTTCGAGTGAGCACTTACTTTCTCTATATTATTCGACCATAAAGTCATTGGCGATCGTAAGAGATATATTCAATTAAAGTAATCAATATGATCATATGTGTCTTATAATAAAGATGAGAAAATGATTGAGCTATTGGTATGACATATAGCAAATCCTAGTCGAATCGAGTATGTCATGAATGAAAGGATATTACATAAACTTAGTAAAGGTTTGTTTATCGTTTTCCACGTAAACGTCCGTCATATATCGAGTTCGCTGCACAACGCAGTCCGTGAGTTTTGTGCGGACTTTGATTAGACCATCGTCGGTAATGAGGGCTTATTGGGTCACACTATCAAGTGTATTGTTAATCCGCTCAAGGGTACATGCATAGTGCACGGTAAATTATCTAATATTAGTCCAAGTGTGAGATTGAAAGATTATGGACTAAATTAGGATATATTAGATATATGGGCTTTAGTTAATTAATTGTTGGACTATTAATTAATTAAAGCAAACTTAAGAATAAAAGCTCATATAAGCTAGAGCTTTATGGAGCTGCTCTATTTTGATATAAGTAGAGATAATTATTCTTTAGGAAAAAAAAAGAAAATATTCTTAGAGAACCATCGTTAAATTCATTCAGAGATTTCTTGACTTTCTCTGATTGAATTTTGTACTGAGGAATTGTTCCTGCATCGGATTTGCATACACGTGGATGTCATAGTTGTGGATACAACCTTGCAGGATTTATTGGAAGCATTGCAACCTGTAAGTTCTCTATCTAACGTATTCATATGGCTCTTCGCATGCTTAATTATAGATCTAGATTTGTTTCTTGACTGTTTATTCCGCTTCATGTCAAGAATAACTAACAAGTATAAGAAGACTAATGAATATAATTTTATGTTAGTCTCTCAACACGACTACCAAGTTCCACTACTCTTCACTTCGTAAATTTTAATATTGCATAAATGTAATATTATAATGAAGAATTCTCATGGTAATATGTGATTACGAGAATTATTAAAAAATAAAATTAATCCCTAGAAAGTATTTAACTTTTCACGATTATAATAATATTATTATATTTCCCTTGATTAACAAATAATTTCCTATGTAATTTAGTTCTGGTTTTACTATTTTCTTTTATTATTATTCCACGAATTGAATGTGTAGTAGTTTAATAAAAAGCGATATCTCTGCCAACAGATGTGACCGTTTTCTCAATATTATATCTAAGTATATATTTTTGCGAGCACAATTGACAAAAGTATGATTTTGTTTTTTGAATTAGGCTTATAGAAAAGAAAAACAAAGAAACATATAATAGCAATGGAATTTATGTAGCATGCGTGGCGTGCAATGCTTGTATGAAATAAATTATCAAGACTACAAGTCTACAACCAAGTTGACATTTATTTTCCCTAATTTAAAAGGAAAAGAAAAGAAAAGACACACACACACAATGCTAATAGAATCTAATTTGGAAGGGAAAAATCAAGAATCTCATAAAGTTAAAACCAAATATTGATTTGATACCACCTTTTATCCCTCGTTTGATACGACATGCCTCGCGCATGCGGTGCCAATCAAAATCCAAATTTGATTTCTTTCTATCTAAATGTATACCAAAACCTTACAAAACACAGTATTTTCTTTATCTCTTTTTGGGATCGAATGTTATTTGAGATATAAATGGGAATGGCTCCACAAGTTTCAATATTATTCCAACCTCTTCGATTCTATTGCTATGAACTTATAAAAAAAAAGAGATTTTATGTGCATATATTATGTTCGATTTAAATATAGGTATTGTATTTGTAACCAAACAAAATGTTTTGTGGACTCAATTTTTCCTATGGCAAGTTGATGGTCAATATATATACTTCATTTAATCAAGAATTCATCACCTTCTTTTCACAATGAGTGCTTTGTAAGCATGTCTGGGGCCCAAGGGCCCCCCCAATTTTTTTTTAAAAAAATAGCTATATATTTGATATATAAATATATTTAAAGAGGTCTGGGTAGTCGGATGGATAGGAGCCTTCTTTAGTTGAAGGTCCCAGGTTTGAAACCTGGCTTTCGCAAGTCTTTCCTTTTTTGTTTCTTCTTTCCTTCTTTTTTCTTTATTTCCTTCTTTTTTCTCTCTTTCTTGGCGTTTTTTTCCTTTTTTTTCATCTTCTCTCTTCCTTTTTTCTCTTATGTTTCTTTCTTTTTAGTTTGTGCTTTTTTTCCTCTCTATTCTATTTCTTCTCTTTATTTTGGGATCTTTTTTTTTTCTTTCTTATATAATTTATTTTATGTTAATAAAATAAAAATATGTATGTAAATAATAACACTATATATGTGAATTAACTCTTTACTAAACATGTGTGCTCTCTCTATAGATATTTAACATTTAATAACTAAATCTATTGTAGTCTAATAGGTTATGATTTTCATCTCTCATTTAGGAGATCGTGGTTCGATACCTCTTAGCTACATATTTTCCTTTTTCTTTTCCTATACTTATTCTCCTTTATCTTTCTTTCATTTTTCTTTTTTCTATTATTTGTTTTATGTCGATAAAATGCTATTTATTTTCTTTTTCTATAATTTATTTTATATTGATAAAATAAAAGATATATGCAAATAATAAAGTTTTATATGTGAATTAATATTATCAATCAAATTTCTAAAAAAATTATAATAACTCATTATATTATTTAAATTATTATTATTTTATAATTTTATTTTAAAATTTTATTTTAATATCTTATAAAATTATTATTAATTGGGCCCCCAGAAAATATTTCCTAGCTCCGCCACTGTCTGTAAGATTAGAATTGGCTAGGAATATTTGAAACGTGAATAACAGTATCACACTCCAACATGGTACCCTTTTGGCATTTTTCTTTCATGGAATTGAATGTTCTATAATTTTTTAAGAAGTTTGATGATCATGCCAATTTAAAAAATTCCTACAAGTTGACATTTAATTCATTTCATGCAAGAGAATGCACAATTTGACTCCACTCGAATTTTCAATTGAATCTTGACCGACTATATATATATATATATATATCCTAAATAATATACCATTGTACATTAATATTTAATTCTTTGTGGCAACTAAATATGTATTTGATGATATGAACTACATTTGTATGCCACACACACACACATATATATATATATATATATATATATATAGGGATTGGTTATTGTAAAATATTTCCTTAACGTATAAACTACGAACTCATGAAATCGTCTGAATTTACCGTGAAAGTGTCTGAATTCAAAAAATTGATTATGCTATTCGAACCCAAATGTTTAAATTCATCCAGTAAGGTGATGAATTCATCGAAGATCTTTACGAATCAAAGGTTGAAAATGGTTCATATTTCATACTTTAAGATTGATTTGTATTTAATCAAATTCCTATATACATATATATATATCAAATGCATTTATAAGAAACTTATGATGAATTTATGAGACAGTTGAAGTTTCTACACCGCGTGCACGTTGTTTTTGCTATAAGTAAAAAATTTAATTAATAGAATAAAAAATCATTATATTAAAAGTGCTTTTCTAAAAAAGGAAAAATATACTTTAACAAGATAGTGCTAGAGATAATATAATTTTAGCTTATGTATAAATCTCATTTGTATAATTGATTTAAAAATTGGAGATAGTTTATCCTATGTATATCCCATTTCTTATCTTGATAAATTCACAGGTCTAGGTGTTGGAGCTTCTTTACATGTCATTTGTGATAGCAGATGACAATGCCTTTTCTCAAATGTGAGTTAGCCAAAACACTTGGCCTCCACACCTTTTTATCCTTATTATGTAGGCCATTCTAACTCTATTTTACCTTATCCTATTATGTTTAAGCCTCACTACTACCTTCTTCATACATCAAATATATCATGAGAACCAATACCCACCATTTATCATATACGTATAATTACATTCATATATGTATATATGTGCATTTAGCTCTTTATCGTAGTTACGACTCAATGTCCCTCTAAAATAAGGAGTTCTGGAATAATTTCAACATTAAACCTTATATACATAAGAGTTTTAAATTGAACATTAGAAAGAAGATTTTTTATCTCACGTAGCTTGCTATAGTCCATTTACAAAACTTTCGATATTGGATTACTCATACATTTCACATGTTTCTAGTCACTCGCACATGACATCTCAAATATTGATGTTTTTTCACTCCAACAACATCTAGGGTTCCTCGAATAATATGATATTTTGTGAATGGAAAGTTGCGTGTTTGAATCCTACACACATCTTCAAACATGAGTTCGTCTTATAGGACTTGTCTAATGCAATTTTACTACTCATTAGTGATTTGCAAACTATTACACATGAAATGGAGCTGTTATAAAAAAGTGACATGGGATTGTGAGAGCATTGAAGCTGCCAAACAACTCGGAATCGAAGCAAACCCAAAGAAATGAGCTAGGCCCATTACTTGAATGGGCCAAGAGAGAAATGTGCTCGAGAATTGGTCCAAGCCCATCAGCAATAGACAAATGCAATAAACAATAAATAATTGTTTTATAAAAAAAACAATAAATAATTGCACAAACCACCCCTTAATTTAGCATCAATACATAATCTATCTCCATTAACTTCCCATTAATCTCTTATCTGAAGATCAATTTTATCCCTAACATAAATGACAAGATCATCTCAAAAGAGGCCATAATATCATAAAATAGCTAACCTCTCATACTATTACCAATAAAATTTCACAAAAATAATTGTTACGTTTACAAATATAAGTAAGTTGTAGAGATTCTCATTGCATCTTGTCTTATAAAAAAGGCAGGAGGCTAAATCAAGAATATCGAACTTCTTCCTTTTCCATATCTATGTAGGATTAGAAATTCCATTGGCCATGGATAATAAAAAACGTGTGAAAATAAACGTTGTTCGATTTGAAGGGAATTTATGCCTAGGAATTGTACAAGAATATCTGACAAATTAGATTAAACCACTCAAAAGGAACAAATTGAATATTGAATAATTTCACAAAAGAAGGCCCTAATAGTTATCAGATGTTGTTCCATGTTCAAGTAATTTCTCAAAAATGTCCAAACATTCAAAACTTAATATTTAATATCTAACGTTTAGAGAGTGTTTGAAAAATGTCCCGATATTTTTCAACCTCGAAAAATTGACGTGTCACATTGGAGGGGCTGACATTCCTTGCAACTTTTAAATGTCAATCTAATTTATAGCTTCAGATTGTACATTAACTTAATTTTATGTCTCCAAAAATGTGGTTCAAGACAACTTTTTGATATTGTTTTAATAAAATTTTACATTTTAAATATTGGAATACGTTTAAATTAGGACACTATATGAAATTTTCTCATTAAATTTATGTAAATAAAAATATTGAATTGTGGGTTTAGGGTTTAGGGTTTATTTATGATCTATGTTTACTAGATGCACTCTTCTATGATTTCAGATATCATCCTTTTTTGTGCATGTTGACGATTTTATTCACGTGGAATTTTAAATCTTTTCAATGTTTTATTTTCCGTATAAATTAAAATAATGGTTTACTTTATCTAGATTTATAACCCATTGCTTATCTTCGACAGATTGGATAAACCTTTCCTTGACAAATATGAAATAGATGACATTGCTTTTTCTTTTTAATGAGAGCAGGGTCACACTTGCCTAGTGATACTATGACCTTTTTATCCTTATATTATCCTCTATGTTTGAAGCACTTCAATCAAAATAAATAAATGTAACTGACAATGATTACAATCTTTCAATTTATTAATTTTGTTACACCTTTACTTTAGTGTATGATGTCTGCATTCAAATTATGGGACTTGGTATTGATATTCGGTTACTTTTATAGCCAAATCAAATCGGTAGAAATCACTTAACTGAATAATTATATTGATAATTAGAGCTAACAAATTAGCGCGTTGTACCGGTCGGGCTCGAGACCATTAGACTTTCAAAAGACTCAGGTCGGGCCGGGTCATAAATCCATCAAACCTGAAAAATTGTGGTCCAACTAAGCCCGAAACGTCACTTTTAGTATAATTTTTTTGCTAGACCAGGCCTGACATGCTTTTGCTAGTTATGGCTTGTCCCGAAATTCCACTATGCCTATAATTTTTAGTCAACCTGGCCCAAAATTGGGTCGGACCGGGCCCATTTTGCTACTTCCACCAATCATCGAATTTGATATATATATATATATATAAATTTTATAATTATCAAAATATAAAATTATTTATTTAAATCAAATGAATTAAATATAATACATATATATGTATTAATTTAATAGTTATTAAAATATAAAATATTTATTAATTAAATGATTTTCTTATAAAATCGGTTAACCGAAAAATAGATGGATCGAACTAGGGGTTGAAAAAAATATCAAAAATTGGTAGACCGGATTTACTGTGCCGAAAAAATACCAAAAAATACTGAATTTTTGGTATACCGTAATTATCGGTACGATATGATACCGTATCGTTAATTTTTGGTATGGTAATGGTATCAATTTTTTGGATACCGCGGTATACCGATATATACCGTACCGCGGTATATACCAAAAATTTCGATATATACCGGTATATCGGTACATACCGGTATGTCGATATGTACCGGTATGATTTTCGGTACGGTATACCGGTATACCGTGCCGAAATATAATGTTTATTTATTATATATAATTAGTATTACCTTTAAAATGTATATTTATTCATAATTAATGATAAATTACAAAATATTTTTTTATTGATGATTAAAAATGAATAAGAACTTTCATACTTAATAAAATTATAATTATAAACTAAGTGACATCTAAGTTATATGACTAGTTAACGATAAGTTTAAAATAACTATAACTTTTAAATAGACTCTTAAAAGTAAATAAATGGAGTAATATAAATTATATAATAGATTATGTTAAATAGTATATTCAATTTATAGTTTGGTCTATATTACTATTAGATAATGAAAATAACTTATGTTTTACATACATTTTAAACTTTTAATAATAGTATATGATTTTTTTTATTTTAATCAAATCTTAATATATACTTTTAAGTATATTATGATGTAAAATAAAAAAAAAATTAATGCAATAAGATATATATTGGTTAAACTCAAAAATAATTACATGATCTACTTAGTTATTATTTGAAACTATAATATCAACATATATAATTAAAAATTAAATATATAAGTACGAGTTATATAGTTATATTTATATATCGATAATTATAATCGAGAATAAGTTAAGTCTAACTTAAATAACTAATCTACAATGAGATAAGTATAATTATAATTCATAAGTAGATTCTGAAAACTAAATGGGATAAATATAATAAAATGATATTAAAATATAATACTTAAGTCATACATTGTATAGGCGATATTATTAGTACGTAATAAAAAATACTCATGTTCGATATATACTTTAAACTTTCAATAACTATATATGTATTTTATATTTTAATCAAACCTTAATATATATATTCATGTATATTTAATATTGTCACGGCCCGATTTCTAAATGTAACGAAGTCAGAACGAGGTATACGAATAAAAATAAGGAGAATATGAAGTAAATAAGTTGACTCGAATGATCAAGGCAATAAACCCTGAATTTGGGAATAGCTTCTAAATGAAAATGGAAGACATCGAAGGATGTAATCCATCAAAACAATAATTATCCTCGGGATCACAAGTTTAGTTTAGTGCTTCTAATAGCGAAATCGTCGAGATGCTAAACATCGCGATTAAGTCTAAGCTCATCAAAGAAATAATTGAGTCATAGACAGAAGGAAAATAAAATTTGAGCTAGTTCATCAGTGAGTCTAAATATGGAATAATCCGTCAAATGCGGAGTGAACTCAAATCTCATTTCTTGTCGGCACCATTGATCATCCTGAAAACATTTGGAAATATTTGGGCTAAGTACTAATGTACTCGGTGGGCATGCATTTTCATAAACATTTCATAAATCAGTAAGCGGTTTATCCATCATCATAACATAACTTAGAAGGTTTTAAAAAAACCACTTCTAAGCATGCAAAATATTTCATTTATTTGGGCCCATTGTCACGACTCTTACATTGCTCGCCGATCCGGGACCTCCAGCCAGGTCCGGATCGGGCGGTAACAAGAGTCGGACAATGGGCCCAAATAAATGAAATATTTTGCATGCTTAGAAGTGGTTTTTTTTAAACCTTCTAAGTTATGTTATGATGATCGATAAACCGCTTACGGATTTATGAAATGTTTATGAAAATGCATGCCCACCGAGTACATTAGTACTTAGCCCAAATATTTCCAAATGTTTTCGTGATGATCAATGGTGCCGACGGCGAGCGAGCTAAGATTTGAGTTCACTCCGCATTTGACGGATTATTCCATATTTAGACTCACCATTTAACTAGCTCAAATTTTATTTTCCTTCTTGTCTATGACTGAATTATTTCTTTGATGAGCTTAGACTCAATCCTCGATGTTTAGCATCTCGACGATTTCGCTATTAGAAGCACGAAACTAAACTTGTGATCCCGAGGATAATTATTGTTTTGATCGATTACATCATTCGATGTCTTCCATTTTCATTTAGGAAGCTATTCCCAAATTCTAAGGGTTTATTGCCTTGATCATTCGAATCAACTTATTTACTCATATTTCTCCTTATTTTTATTCGTCGTCCTCGATTTACGAGCTTCGCTACATTTAGAAATCGGGTCTCAGGGAGTGTGTGAGTGAAGACAAAGCACACTGAAAAGACTCGTGTTGGTCTCTGTGGTCAGCCATCAATCCGGAAGCCGGGTCGTTACAGATGGTATCGAGCCGAACCTCTCCCAAGACGCGTGGTTCGGGACGAACCAGCGGAAGTTGGTGGGCATGCGACGCGGGCGGAATACGGAGTGATCGCCGGTGTAGAGGCATGGACAAGGAGCGGCTCCGATTAAGGCTTCAAAGCGGAGGGGTACATGAATGAACCAAAATGCACCGGAATGAGAGGGATTTCGAGAATATGCAGGTATGGGACTGCATATTTGAGGAGAGCTTAAAGGATTTGATATGTGCTACTCATACCAACAAGATGCATCTTCTTTTCGGAAGTCCATCTCATAAAAACTCTAAAGTTAAGTGTGCTTTGCTTGGAGCAATTGTGGGATGGGTGACCCCCTGGGAAGTTTTCTCAGGGAGTGTGTGAGTGAGGACAAAGCACACTGAAAAGTCTCGTGTTGATCTGTGGGGTCAGCCATCAATCCGGAAGCCGGGTCGTTACAAATATCAATATAGTTAGTTAATGACACTAGATTAGAATAATATAATATCATTATAGTTAATTATAAAACTTGAGAAGTAATTACATGATTTACTAATTATTTTATTTTAAATTAGAATATCATATTTTAATCAAACCTTAATATATATTTTCATGTATGTTATAATATCAATATAGTTAGTTAATGAAACTAGATTAGAATAATATAATATCATTATAGTTAATTATAAAACTTTGAGAAGTAATTATATTATTTACTAATTGTTTTATTTTAAATTAGAATATCAATATAGTTAATTATACTAAAGTATATATAAATATACAAGTAAGAGTCAAATAGTCATATTTTTACACATATAATTATAATGAAGTAATTTTTAATCATTTTGGTAATTTTCGACAATTTTTGGTATACCGAAGTCCGGTACGGTATACCGTAAAAGTCGGTACGGTAATGGTATAAAATTTTGTCATGCCGTAATCTTCGGTATACCGACTTTCGGTATGCCGAACGATTCGGTACGGTATCGGTATAAATTTTTATATCGTAATTTTCGATACGGTATACGGTACGGTGAAAATTTTTCGGTATACCGTACCGATCCACCCCTAGATCAAACCAACCTATTAATCCGTTACCAATCAATTCGGTATTCGATTGGTACATGATGCATACTTCGATTTCGATTAACCTAATTTTTACCAAAATCTTACCAATTTCCACCTCTATTGATATATAATGCATTTGAGTTTGTCGGACTGATTACTATTATCAGCATGAGACATCGATTTGTTTTAGACCAGGAAATGCGCTTAAGGATATTTCAGAGATAATATATAATTAAAGTGGAAATACTTATATATAGTCATCCAAGTTAAGGAATGTCAAATTATAGCCACGAACATAAAAATGTCAAATTATAGCCAACTCGTTGGCTCTATTGGGACTATTATCACCAAATAGTCCCAATAGGACCAACAAAATTGTTGGTCCTATTGGGACTATTTGGTGATAATAGTCCCAATAGGGCCAACGAGTTGGCTATAATTTGACATTTTTATGTTCGTGGCTATAATTTGACATTCCTTAACTTGGATGGCTATATAACGCTCACTATATATAAATGTAAGGTACTAAAATATCTTTTTAGGTACTGAGAATTTATAGAGTTAAATATTCAACTTGGGCCACATCAACTAATGTAGCGTTTTGACTTGGAAGGTGCTTAGAATTTACATAATAAGTGTTCTTGAAACTTTTTAATTAAGAAACCATTGATTTTTAGAGATAATAGGAATGACTAACTCGTTTAATTAGATAAATGACCATTTAATTATAATGAGTGACCATTTAAAAATAAGCAAGGCCCGATACATCCTGAAACCCTAAACCTAATCTGTAAATTTTCAGAGCCATTTTCAGTTATGGCAAATCGTAATGGACAAAATTCCCGGCGACCCATTTTTTCTTTTTCTTCTCTAACTCTATAAAATACCTCTTCCACCTTATATATATGCCTTGTATACTCTATCCCCATTATATATCTCTCACTCCTTTATCACGCATGAGACGCTGCTACCAGCTACGGCGTCGCCGCCTCCTCACGTCCCGACTAGCACATCGCCCGGTCGTGGTCTTGTGGTAAATCTCCGCTCCCAGCTTGCACTTTCTGTTACCGGCTGGCATGCGTATGCGCGCGTTGCGCTTTACGCGACAGCAGGAACCTGTCTGGCCGAGGCCGCCGTCGTCGCAGATCCTGTGTCCTCGCACCGTGTATTGCGTGGCCCTGCCGTCTCTCGTCTATCGAGCCCTTGCACGAGCCACCTGATGCGCGCGCGCGCTGCGCACACTTGATGCACACACTGAGCTACGCGGCAGCGGCAGTGTAACTACCGCCGGTGCCGTTAGCGCCGCCAGTACGTCGTCTCCTCTCTCTCCACGGTCTCTCTCGACATACACAATCTCTAATCACTAACACTCGCATTTGTGCGCTGGCATATATAATTATACATATAAACTCAAGCTGGCTGAATGGAGGATGAAACAAATAAATAAATAAACCTTTGAAGTTTTCCTTGTTGATGAAATTGCAATGGGATGGGCGGTTGTAGAGCTAGGGTTGAATGGTAGGGTGAATAAGCTTATATAGTATAGGTTTTATTACCATGGGCTTTCGTTTTGGGCATTGTTAAACGAAGCCCATTATATGATTTATTCTTACAGAACTCAAGTCCAGATCTTAAAGATTATAAATTAAACCTTGACATATATTATTTATATAATGATTTATAAATATATATATAAATCATATTCAATTATTATATTATATAATAATTTTAAATAATAATAAATGAAATAAATTCTTTTGTTGGAATTTAAAATTTCTTTCATCGAATACGAATCATTTAAATTCGAAGTTAGAAGATCCTTTAATCTTATTAAGAAAGGCGGGATATGACATCATTCCATCGCATATAAAATTTCGTCCTCGAAATTCCATACCTTATTAATCTAAATGGGATACTTAGATTTCATTTTGTCCTCAAGTTCCGTATGGCCAAATCAGTTCAGTGATGGTTTTCGCTTGACTTTCTTGAGGACAATTTGTTTGTTCCGTAAAGACTTGAACTTTTCTATCAAAATTTGGGCAGTCTTTCTTCATAACTTAAGTCACAGGCTAAGACTACTTCATCGTGTTTAATTCGTGTTTCGGATCAAACACGTATTTTCTTAGTGCGGACATGAAACACATTGTGCGCGTCTCCAATGCTTGGTGTGAGAAGCCAACCTATAGGCTCTGAGCCTAATGCATCTGGGATCTCGAAGGTCCTATGGCGAGGCGTAACTTTCCTCTCTTACAAAAGCGTATAACTCCTTTGGAAGGAGAAACTTTAAGAAAAACTCGATCCAGGCATTAAATTCTAAGTCGCATCGTGACTTCGGCGTAAGACTTTTTATACATCTGAGAAACTTTGATTCTTTGTTTAATGTGATCGACTTTCTCGACCATTTCTTTGTACTAGGTCGGGACCTGTGACTTCCTTTCTCCTTCCGTCCCGATAAAGGGTGATCGACATTTTCGGCCGTCTGATACCTCGTATGGGGCCATTTCAATCGTCGCTGGTAACTATTGTTATAAGCAAATTCCACCAGTGAGGAGTAAATCTTCCCAACTTCACGCTGTAGGTGACTAGAGTTCGCAACATATCTTTCTAAAACTTGAATAATTCTTTCGATTGGCCATGATGCGAGGATGAAAAGTTGTCTTGAAATTCAATTTGGGTTCCGTGGCTTCTTAAACTCTTCCAAAAGCGATGTGAATCTAGAATCTCGATCGGGCGTAATGAATCTGAGTACTCCATGAAGTACTATCTCATAGCGTATAATTTTGCAACCTCCCAAACTAAGCGTCGTCAGATCGGTGAAAATCGGCGACTTTGATAGGCGGTCCACTATGACCAATGGCGTATTCACATTGACCTTGGTAGGCTTACCAGAAAGTCCATTGATATGTTCCCTTCCATTCTGGCATAGGTAGGGGTTGTAACATCCCATACGGTCTACGGTGCCTGTGCCAACAGCGACAAGCTAGCAGCATGTTTCCAAGAGAGAACATCTCTTTTCATTCCTTTCACAGGCGTTTTCTTGAATCTTGGTACATTTTGTACTTCTGGATGTCTGTTATATGAGTATCATGAGCCTCGCTCATAATCCGATTCTTGAGTTCTTCGGCATGTAGCACGCTGATCTTTCATGAACATCAAGCGTTGTCTTTGCTTGGTGAACCACTTCGTTTTGTTAGTTTCTTGGCGGTGAGTAGCATCTTTTCGAGGAACCAATCTCTCTTTGTGCATCAATGATCCTTCCTCGTAGGTCGGGTGTGGCGTGAGACTTCTTCTACTGATGATCATCTGTGGAGGATGAACTATTTCCTAAGCGGGCGTGGCGAAGTCGTGAATCGATTCTCTGTTGGGTAATTAAATACCCTAGGTTTGCCTTAGTCTTTCGTTGAGGGCATACACCTAGCGTTAAGCTTTTTCGGGATGGTGGCGATAGTGCAGTCGTAATCCTTTACTAATTCGAGCTATCTTGTTTGTCTCGTATTGAGGATCATACCTTAAAGTACTTCAAACTCTTATGATGCCTGAAGATTTCACTTAACTCCATAAGGTGGTGTCTCAAATCTTGAAGCATGCCATGCGACTAACTCTAAGTCATGAGTCGGATAATTGACTCATGTGGCTTGATTGTGAGATCGTATCTGTCGCGCCGTTTTGCATTAGTACACACTCGATCCTAACTTTGAGGCATCAGTGTAAAGCAGATAAATCGTTCTCCTCTGGGATTGCTAACCTTTGGGCGGTGGTTGGCAGGTCTTGAGCTCTTGAAAACTCTTTTCACAATCTTGGTCCAAGTATACTTGGTCCCACTTCTTAAAAAGCATGTCATTGGCCTGTGATTTTGAGAACCATGAGTAGATAATAGCAGTATCATCTTAAGCAGGAAAACTTAGATCTCATTGGCGTTTGATGGTGTCCTCCATTATTTGCAGCTTCCAGCATAGCGGGATCTACTTTGATTCCTCGGTGACCGCGATGTGTCAGAAACATCAACTTCTGCTAACGAAAATTCACATACTGAATTTGGCGTATAATTTTGTTTATTAAAATCTAAAGTACAACCGCATGAGTGCTCTTCATGTTGTTCCTCGGTCTTGGAGTAGATGAGAATATCATCGATAAACACTAAAACAAAACTATCGAGATCTTGATGGAATACTCATTCGTAGGATCCATAAAAGCATTTGGGCGTTTGTCGACCCACGGCATTCTTTGTGAACTCGTAGTAAAGTAGCGTGTTCTAAGCGCTGTTTTAGGAATATCTTCCCTTCTCGTTTTGGTGATGGTATCTAGACCTTAGGTACATCTTGGAAAATACTCGACTTCCTTTGGTTGGTCGAACAAGTGCAATACTATCACGGGAGAGGATATCTATTCTTAATAGTGAGCTTGTTGATTCTATGTGTCGATACACGTCCTTAATGTTCCGTCTTTCTTCTTGTGAATAGGAGGGTCTTCCTCACATGGCGATACACTAGGTTGTATGAAACCTAGGTCCAGCGACTCATGCAGTTGAATCTTTAATTCTTGTAATTGGTGGCGCCAATCTATCACGGTGCTTTTGACACTGCAGGCTGCTCGGGTTCTGGGTCGATTGAGAACTCTAATTGCGATCTGGTGGCATACCCGTAATTACGGAAAACATCTTAGTATACTCGAACCTTTGGAACTTCTCCAATTGTTTTCTCCGCTCTGGTTTCTTGTCGGTGGCGAAATAAAACATGGCCTCCTTTCTTCATAATCTTGGTGGCTTTCATGGCGGATATCACGATACTCCTTTTCCCGTTCTTATCCGTGAAAATTTGTCCCTCGTTTCCAGTGCGGAATGAGATCTTTCTCTCGTTCACTTAAATTGGCATTGACTTTGGTGAGCCAATCCATTCCTAAGATGATGTCAAATTCTATCATAGAGATGATATATAAATGCGCCCTAAATTCTTGACTATATTTCGATTCTAAGTTCGAAAGACAATATATTGATGAACTTTCTCTCACTTTGGTGTGCTAATCACTAAAGCTTCACTAGATGGTTCGGGGAGTTAAGTCAAAAGCCTTACTGCGGCATGTGAAATGAAAGAGTGTGATGCTCACTATCGAACAAAACTATAACGGTATACGAGTCACATTGATCATACACCATAGATTTCCACGTACTAAGGAGCTTGCTCACAGTTTTAGGGCATAGGCCCTCGCGTTGAGTGGTTGTCCTTGGTTTACTCTGGGATGAGGGGTTTGCCTTTGATGATTTCCAAGGTTTGGCTTTTTGGGGTGCTCTCCCCGTTTTCTTTAGGCATCTTTGAGCAAAATGTCGATTCTCCTGAAATAACAAGCATTGCCCTCTTGGACATTTACTGGTGGAATTTCGGCATTAAGACGAAGTGTTGATCACGTCATGGAGGCGGATTTTGATTACTTGCTTGGTTTGATTCGAGGTTTCTTCCATTTAAAGTTCACATTACCCTCATTCCATTTCTTTTCCTTTGCCATTGTCTTGAAATACGCGCGTTACTGACTTCTGCGATGGAGCTTTCCTTTTTCTCTTGGCGGGGTGACTCGATGGTAGAGCTACTGCTCGATGTACGTGCATATGTAAGATCACCTTGACTTGCTAGGGAAATCGCTATCTCGTGGCGTAATCCATTTACGAACTTCTCGGTAGCGTTTTGCGCCGATGTCCACGGATGTGGTGCATACCTTGTGATTGGTTGGCTACTGTCATATTCGATGGTTGTTCAATTCTACTGCTTGATTCGAACTAGATTACTGTTTCTTACGGCAGTAGCGTCACGGTATGTACTTACAAATGCAGTGCGATCTTGAATTCTTCCACGTGAGGTTCTGAGTTCCTCCGCTCGGTCGTGAGTGCGTCTCGGCAGGCTCACGCTGATCGACTTCTTCCACAAGGCTGTTGAGTGGCGCGCGCCACTTTTCCCTATCTTCACGCCGGATATAGTTGAAAATCCGTTCCACGACGTATCCATTTCTCGGCATCCATCGGATCACCTAGCCCGTGAGCGTCGGAGGTTTCTCTCTGCGGAATCTTTCTTGATCGATCACGGTCGGTCATGCTGTTGAGGTTAGGTTCTTGATGGACAAAACCTCTTCCTTGTACACGACCACGTCCTCGTCCTCGTCCGGAAACTTCTATCGCCTGTGCTGCAAATTATTAATTTGATCAAACAAAACTCCATTGTTTGTCATTTCGTGTTTATATGAAATCTATAAATAAAATTTCTCAATCTAAATGCAACTTAATAAGTTTTAGGAGAACGGAAGTTATTAGACAAGTGGTGCTCTACAGGTTAAATTTTATTTAATTGAAGTAGTGATTGGTAGTTAAATTGAGAATGAATAAATATTATTTTAGATACCTAGTATAACAGAAGCTATTATTTGACGAGGAGGAAAATGACTTTCTGAAAATTTAACCAAACTCCTAATACTAATAAATACTTCCTCCGTCCCATTATTATTGGCACGTTTTTCTTTTTGGGTTGTCTCATTAAGTTGGCTCGTTTCCAAAAAAGAAAACACTTTTTACACTAAAAAGTACCTCGAATTTCGTATCACCCACTATTTTACACACAAAATACAACTTTCCTTAATCTACGTGTAAAAAAGAAAAGGATCATGAATATTGGGACGGAGTGAGTACTTCAGTTTTAAGCAGAAAACATAACCAACCAAGTAGAAGGGCTAAGCCCATGATTGTTATAACTGGACATGGTAAAGTCCATAATTAGGGCCTACTTTGTCACGTCCCGATTTCTTAAGATAACGGAAGCTCGTAAATCGAGGCGCGACGAATAAAAATAATGGAAAATATAAAGTAAATGAGTTGACTCGAATGGTCAAGGCAAATAAACCCTTAGGATTTGGGAATAGCTTCCTAAATGAAAATGGAAGACATCGAATGATGTAATCCAAACAAAACAACATCTATCCTCAGGATCACAAGTTTAGTTTCGTGCTTCTGATAGCCAGTACACATCAAAAATACTAACATCAATGATTTAGAGTCTAAGCTCAATCAAAAGATATAATTCAAGTCATAGACAAGAAGGAAAATGTAATTAGAGCTAGCTCATCAGCGGAAGTCTAAATGCGAAATAATCCATCAAAATACGGAGTGAACTCTAATCTCGGCTCTGCAAAATCACCCATTGATCAACCTGAAAACATTTGAAAACATTTGGGCTAAGTACTAATGTACTCAGTGGGCATGCATTTTCATAAACATTTCATAAATCCGTAAAAGCAGTTTATCCAATCATGATAACATAACTTAGAAGGTTTTAAAAGAGAAATCACTTCTAAGCATGCAAAAGTATTTCATTCATTTGGGCCCATTGTCACGACTCTTACATTACTCGCTTTGATCCCTGACCTCTAGCCACCGTCCGGATCACATGCTCCCATTATTGTCATCGGGGCGTAACCGACAATTCATACGCGTTCCGGGCGTATCCGACAAGCACCATAATAACATGACGTACTCGGGCGCATCCGCACAAGTACCCTTATAACGCCTCGTGACTTGGTTAGTGTCCGATGGAGATCAACCCACGAAACAACTAACGATGTACACAATTCTCAATTAACTTGTAAGGTCGAAAGAGAACCTCGATCGATTCATATACGAGCCTTAAATGCAGTAGGCGCACAAAAACATTTTATCGGATAAGCGGTTTGCATTTCATGAAATATCGAGCATATAACTCAAATATACTTTTGTAAGATAAGCTACCTCGATAGGACAAAGCACAAGAATCACTATAGTACGCGTCTCGGGAAAGCAGCGCTAATCCCCTTGATCGATAAAACCTACAAGAAGCACTAATCTTAATAGGTCTCGAAAAGCTAGTCTTATGTTCAAGTAAAGGAGGATACTAGCTTATGATTCGTTAAGCCCGAGTTTTCAAAATATAATTAAATTTGAAAACTAATTTATATCGGCTAAGGCACCAACAATACCCTTGCTCGACTTTTCGTTTAAAAACGATTTAATTTCATAATCTTCTTTTGTTAAATACTTTTTACAAAAGTATAATGCAATTAAATTGCATACTAAAATCATATATATATATTAAGGACTCTCGCTTAATATAACACATAATATAATTATCAAATTATGCACTTGTCTAACATAATTTAATTTGTTTAATCATCATAACTAAATTAATTTCATTAAAAGAAATTAATTACATTAATTAAGTAGGTTATAATCATAAATTAAAGTAATTTAAACTTGGACTTAATCTTGATTTAATCAATTAATTAATTAACTTAATAGTAATTAATTAATTAATTAATTAACTTACCATAATTAAATAATTTAAACTTATAATTAAGTTTAAGTTAATTATTTAATTAATTAGACTTAATATAATTAATTAAGTCTCAAAGATAAACCTCATTTATTTAATTAATTAAAGTCCAAAGATTTAATTAATTAAAGCAAGTCAAGTAATTAATTAAATTAAAGCTCAATCATTAATTAAATCTAAGCCCAATTATTATTTAATTAATTGAAGTCCAACTATTAATTAATCCAAGTCCACATTTTATTATATTTTGGCCCAAAACATTTAATAAATAAATAAAGAGGTCCAGCCCATACTTAAATTAAACTGAGCCCAACATTTAAAAAGAATCGGCCCACATCACATAGTATTCTCGGCCCAAACATTTAATTAAAGAAAATAGCCCATTTGATTTAAAACAACACAAGTCCATTTAATTTAAAAGAATAAGCCCAACATTAAATCCTTTCGGCCCACAATACAAAGCCCAAACATTTTATTTTATTTTTTTGAACAGCCCAACAATTTAATTAAGAAGGCAGCCCAACACCTTTAATTTAAAAATGGGCCCAACTCATTTTATTTAAAAAAAACAAGCCCATTTAATTAAAACAACCCAAGCCCATTAACTTTGCACAAACCCTAAACCTAAGTCATGTAAATTTTCCATGCCACACAAAATGTGACAAAATTTCCGTGACCCATTTTTTTCATTCCTCTCTCTCTCTCGCCCTCTCTTCTCACATTCAACACACACATATGCGGACCACACACACACGCGGTAACCGTCGCCGTCGCCGTCGCGTTTGGCCGGCCATGTCACCGGCCACGGCCTCCTCTCCCTCTCGGCCGAACACACGCACGCAACACATGAACACACGCACAATGGCGACAACACACACACGCACGCACAGTGCACACTTGCACGCAGCGCCGCCGCCGTCACCGACGACGCTGTCATCGCGCCACCATCCCCCTCGTCCGTCTCTGTCTCTCTCTCCCATTCATAGACTCACACACACGCACGCACACAAAAACTCGACAACACACACACACATGGCTGCACAACACACACACGAAGCCACGACCGCCGCCGCCGTCGACGCGCTTGGCCGGCCACGTCGCCGGTCAAGCCTCATCTCCCTCTCGGTTCTCTCTCCCTCTACCCCATCTCCATCAACACCCACACACAACATACAACATACATATACGCATATACACTTAAAGAAAATAAGAGATAAAAGTCTCAAACCTTTGTAGATCCCTCTTGTTGAGGTTGCAAGAATGAATGAGTGAAAAATCTGAAAATGGGGGCTAGGGTTCAAGAATGAGGAGAAGATGAGTTTATATAGTTAGGGTTTTGATTGTCATTGGGCTTTACTTTCGGGCTTTGCAAACTAAAGCCCATTAAACGATTTATTTTCACGGGCTTCAAATTCGATCCTAAAGACGATGAATTAATAATTAGACGTTAACACGATATTATTGATATAATGATTTATACATAAATATATATATATATATATATATATATATATATATATATATATATCATACTCGATTATTATATCATATATAATAATTCTAGTAATTACTTTATAATAATTAGTGAAATAAATTCTTTTTGTTGGAATTTAAAATTTTCTTTCATTGGGCACGAATCATTTTAAATTCTAAGTTCGAAAGTCCTTCTAATCTTATTAAGAAAGACGGGATATAACATCATGTGGCCTTGGCGAAGTGCGGAGTGATCGCGGTGCGAGAGGCATGGACAAGAAATGGCTCGATTAAGGCTTCAAAGCGAAGGGTACATGAATGAACCAAACGCACCGGAATGAGAGGGATTTTAGAATATGCGGTATGGACCGCATATTCGAGGAGAGCTTAAAGGATTTGATATCGTTACTCATACCAACAAGATGCATCTTCTTTCTGAGTCCATCTCATAAAACTCTAAAGTTAAGCGTCTTGGCTTGGAGCAATTGTGGGATGGGTGACCCATTGGGAAGTTTTCTCGGGGGTGTGAGTGAGGACAAAGCACCTTGAAAAGATTCGTGTTGGTCTCGGGTCACCAATCAATCCGGAAGCCGGGTCACATGATGGTATCGTAGTCGAACCTCTTCCAAGACGCGTGGTTCGGGACGAACCAAGCGGGCGGCTGGGCATGTGACCCCAAGCGTATACGGAGTGATCGCCGGTGCAGAGGCATGGACAAGGCGGCTCGATTAAGGCTTCAAAGCGAAGGGTACATGAATGAACCGAAACGCACCTGAATGAGAGGATTTCGAGAATATGCAGGTATGGGACCGCATATTCGAGGAGAGCTTAAAGGATTTGATATGCGTACTCATACCAACAAGATGCATCTTCTTTCTAGTCCATCTCATAAAACTCTAAAGTTAAGCGTCTTGGGCTTGGAGAATGTGGGATGGGTGACCCCCCGAAGTTTTCTCGTGGGTGTGTGAGTGAGACAAAGACACCGAAAAGACTCGTGTTGATGCATGGGGTCACCGTCAATCCGTGTTGGTCTGTGGGGTCAGCCGTCAATCCGGAAGCCGGGTCGTTACATACTTAATTATAGCAAGCCCCAAATTCGAATTTATAGATGTATTAACTTTGGCCTATAAAACATGCATTCGGCCCATAATATAATCCTTCATTTATTAGACGAGTAAATTCTATGCACAATCCCCTTTTCCTCTTTATAACCCCACAATTTTGTAATTATAAATATTAATCGAATGGATATATTTATTTTTATCATCTAGCGAGCTTCACTTAGAATCTAACAAAAAAATCACAACCGGCTGCACATATAGGTGTAATTTTGATAGCCCACACTTATAATGTCAATCGGGGTCAAATCATTTGATTTTAAAATATTTCTATCGGACTATAGCATCATTTAGTTCGGTTCAATCATACTGAATTTTTTCGAGCTACTTTTGGTCCTATTTCTGTTTTATTTTTGATCTATTATTAGGATTGACCGTCCGCACCGGGCTAGCCCTACCCTTCATAATAATAATAAAATACAAATTTGTCCCCTATGGATAGCCAATGGTTAAGGTGAGTTCATACGTGGTAGAGGTGCTCAAACCCCACCAAACGCCTCTATGGGTTTGAGTCACACACCCTGGTTTTCAAGTGTGGTTTACATCATATGTGGTTTGCGTGCTATCAAGCGACGAGGCGTGGGGTTTCTGGGTCTTGATTCATCTAAGGTAGCATGGGGTTCCCTATGATATAAAAAAAATACAAATTTGAAATAAAGTATCAAAATATTTCTAAAAGATTTGGCTGGTGGGCCTTAATTTCAAAGCCACTGTGGGGATCTTAAGGAAACATATGCAATTATTCTCACACTGTGCGAACTGAATAGTCATTCGGCTGGACCCAAAACTGTGATTTGAAGCCCAACACTTCAATACAATCTGACTTAAGTAAATTAAGAATGTCTAGCTAAGTTTATTTGAAATTATTTTAGTATTCACATCTTTTAAGTCCCTTTATTTCATTTAAGATTAAACAGCTTAATCTATTTAAATAACACTGTATTTTTTAAATTCATAGTAACGACAGGATTATCATAAAAATATTAAGATAGAAAAATATGCTTACGAGCAGTGACGGAGCCAGAAATTTGAAGTTGGGGGCCCAAAAATATTTGAGAAAAAAAGAAATTTTTTCTTGGGATCTACTAACACAACATCTTTTTCCTTAAGGCGATATCACAGACATTTATTACTCTGAAAGTCGACCCCAAACAAAAGTTTTATACTCGACTTGTGATAATAAAAATATGATCAACACTTATATTTCTAAAATAATCCTTATATATTCAATTAGTTTATATTTTAATTGTTCTATCATCAACAATATTTTTAGGGGCTTATAATGAAAATTCAAATGATTTAGATGTCTTCAGTTGATTGTTGTTAGAATAATTTTATCATAATCTTTTGAAAAATTAAATTAATCATATGTCACAACCCCTCTAATCCAAAGGACAGATTAGAGAGAACTGGAGCTTGGAACAGTGATTACAAAACAATTAATAAGAATAATCAAAAGATTTCAAAGATAACATTTATCGAACTTCAATAATCAAACCTTATTTACAAGGCAAAAGCAATTCAAATGTAAAGGTTACAAGTTCTTTTAGTAGTAGGTTTGATAATTCAGACAGATACAATTGTCAACATCAACATACATAACATTCAAAATATGCAGCGGAAAGCATGTGAATGCATATATGACGATATGCACCCAAGGGTATTTTTTTTCAAAACATATAAATACCAAAAGATTCTGACTACTCAACATCTCTGCTCCATCATCATCACCAGCTCAATCTGCACATTTAAAAACAAATATGCAGGGCTGAGTACAAATAATGCACTCAGTGGCTCATGCCAAAATAATTTATCAAGTTTGAATTACTCTGCCCTATCACAGTAACACACGAGGTTTTAATTTGAAATACTCGTGTTTACTAAATATTTTCGTCATTTTCCATAAATATCGCCGCGAGCATTTTCCACGTATGTATGATCCATATCCACCACAACAATTCATCCAACAATAATTCCATATTTGAGAGGAGGCTCTCTCACAGACGCCATGACCGCCGAGCACCTTTCAAGACACAATCACAAATAATCGGTGCACAAAATCCGAGCCATCTCAAAGACAGATCTAATTCTCCATCATCCTTGGGGTACTTCCAAGAATCTAATTCAAGCATGTCATAAAGTGGGAGCTACCCAACATTATGCATCGACAATCATGAATTGGATACATACATAAAACATAAACATTTTGGACAGGTAATTAAATAAATCAGTTCATAAATATTTGCTTGCAATAAAGTATCATAAATAAATCATTTGATAAGTTCTATCAATTTGAGTATAGTAAAGCCCACCTTGACTTTTTAAACTTCGAATCTCGGTATGCGTGTTCTTCTCCTCGTTGCGTGAGTTTCACGTCCCACCTTTACGCAAAAATTTACGTTTAGCACTTTGGCACGCTTTTCGTGATTTTCAAAGTTCGTTCAACTTTGATAAATAAAATAATTCTAAGTTCTAATAAACTCTATACGTAGAAATGACGTATTTCAATAAAAATAATTCTCGTATCTCGAGAGAGACGTAATATGATCTACAGTCTCATTTTAACCTTTTAGGTTAAATAATTAACGTATAATAACGTTATTCAATAATATGATTTCAATTATGAAATCTTTTCTCACAATTGAGATATTCAGATAAAAGTAATACGTTTTTCACGTATTAGAGTATTTAACGAACGTAATTCGTACGTCAATTTTGAAAGTCAACCATTTTGACTTTTCTTTATAAATCTTCAATAAAACATATTTTAATGAATAATTCAATATAAATCGATTTTCAATCGACTTCTTTTCATAAAGCTTCAATACTCGATTTTTCACGTAAATCGATAAACTTGATTAATATTTTCTTTCAATATTAATATTTTAATACCTTAAGCATTATTTTATGCTTTTCATCGTAAACATAATATACTATGTTTAATAATTCTCAAAAATTCAATTATGTCTAATATAATTTTTAGACATATAATAAATTATTATTCTTGATTAAAAAGGAATTAAAATTCCTTATTTTCACTTATAGCTCACGGCTATAACACATTTTTTTTCCATACTTGTTCCAAAAATTCCTCTAAATTTATATAGTGTACTATTTTATCATAGTATCACTAATATGTATTAATATTAACTATAGAAAATTTTGAACATTACTTATTTAAGTCCAATGTTCACGGTTTTTGTCCAATAATTGTCCAAATGATTTTCTAAAATTCTAGTTAATTCATACAAGGTCCCAACATTAATTTATAACATAATTATAACCTATAGTCCAACATATTTCATCTCTACACCAATGTGTTAATGTTCAAAGATTTCGGTCCTTACAACATTAGATTAAACATTTTTATAAAATTCTAATTAAATTACACTGTACTTATATACTATAGTATAGCACTAATACATCATAACATTGATCTAAAACAATTAAATCATGCCTAACCCATACATGAAAACTCACGGTCCTTTGCAAAATTTAGAGCCAAAATTTCCAAAATTCTTGAATAAATCATGTAATACATAAATGATGTCCTAGTTTATCAATATGCTATTACAACTCCTAAATAAAAATTACACAACAATTTATCATTTCTCAACCATTTTCGGTACTTAATGAAAACATAGTATAGGATTTTTATAAATCTCCAATAAATCACAATAGGCTTCTATATCATCATGTATCATTAATCCATTCTTATATCCTTCAAGAAAATTTTCGGTAACCATAAATTAATTTCATAGCATGTTCAATTAATTTCTAAACATGCTACATGCTTTCATTTCATATTCATACACACTATTAATAAACAAGTATCATGCTTAGCATAAATTTCATAATTAAAATCATGCTCATAACATAAGATCAAGCCTTTAGAAAATTAAAAACTTAGGGTATAATCGAAGTTTATTCGATACCTAAACTTGTTAACGGTATCGATGGGTTATAGGATGATTAATGCTCAAGCTTTTTGGAAGAAAAGGGAAGATGAACACTTGGTTTTTCTTATGAGAAGCTTTCGGTGGTTTCTTGATTGAGAGAGAGTAGTATGAGATAAGTGATGACTTGTGTTAGTTAATTCAAGACTTAAGTGAATAAATGAAAAGAAAACACACATACACAAGCTCTCTCTCTCTCGGCTCTCTCAATCACATTAAAAATTAGAAGCCTTTCAACAAAGCTTGGTGAGTCACCAAGTGATTACATCACTATACTAAGTATAGCATAGATCCTTCTTGGTTGAAACAATTAAATTCATTGTCTTTGGGAAGCAAAAGCTGTCGACACAACACACACACAATACAAAGTTTTGGAAGCCTTTTCCAATATAGCCTTGTGAGTCATACTAGTATACATCATCATACTAACTTCTTGTATAAAGTTTTTGGACAAAACAAATTCATCCATTGCTTTGGGATGAATTGTCGTCGCCTATCACTCACACACAAGGATCAAAATGGTGATTCACTATATCATATGTTATGGTATTTACTATCTCTTACATTTTGGAAGAAACAAAGACTTATACATAATATATACATCAAATGAATTAATCTACACACATCTTTCTCTCTCTCGGTCATAACAAAAGGAAGCAAGACAAAATTTATTTTTGTGAGTCAACATATAATACCCCGATTATTTAAACGCCTAATTACGATATTAATTTCAGTAAATTAGTGTATTATTATGATAATTTGATTATTAAAATATCGAATAATAATTTCGATTATCTTTGAATAATAAATTCCTATGTTTTATTCACGATGAATGTGAATTGAGAAATACGAATATGTAACGATTTCAACAAGATATTATTTCTCGTCGATTACGTATCGATATTTTTAATGCTCGTGATATTTTCTAAGTTTTTAAGCTTAGAATTTAATTCCATTATTATTGGAATTATTTGATAAAGTGATTACAGCTTTATTACGACCATTTTGAGATGAGTCGATATTTAACGTTTTGAGACGTTTCAAACGTTAACGTTTAGAGATGACTTGAGAATCAAGTCTAACGATCAAGGAATTATGATATTTAAATTCCTATGATTATTTATATAATTAGAATATTATTTTAGCATTGAAATAATGCTAGAAAATTTTGGAATTATATTTTGAATATTTAAGATTCTCAAAACCCTAAATCAAGAATTAGGTTTTCTACCTATGGTTTGATTCTAATAATTTTCCTATGATATAATTTATCATCTAAGATATATATTATGATATATATCTATTATTAGCATGAAAATCAAAATTTAGTACTTAAGATTTAAAAGTCTTAGTGAACTAGTATTGTGTGCAACAAGTTACGACAATTTTGTATTAGAATTACAATGTTATGAGATTGAATGATTAAGTGGGATATTTTGTACACTCTAACTAAGTAAATTAAAGATGAATCAAGTGATGTGCTTGGATGAAGAGTAGCCGGTATTATGCAATTCATTTTGTTTTATTCAAGACATTGTGTAAGAAACATTAACTATAATGATGTATTAAATTAGTGAGTCACCCAAAAGGATATGTCATGCTTTGAATTAAGTGTAGCATGATAATATTGACTAAGCTATTGTGAAAGAAAATTTAAACTCCTCCCTTGATGAGGTTAATGGCCGACGACTTCTTCATCACAAAGAAAAATGAGTAATTGCTTTGTTCAAGAAAGTTGGAGTTAATATAGTAACTATGTGTAAGAGATATTTTACTATGGTGACATACTCATGTGATGAGTCATAAAGCTAATAATACAAAAAGAATTAAAATACTCTTTTGAATCATGAGGAAGCCGACGATGCATAAGAAAGGAAAAGGAAGACAATTGTTTCCTTATTAGTAATGATAAATAAATTAATTAGCATGATATTGTGAACTTTTGAGGTTGAAAGAAACTTTAAAATTCTTAGGAAGTGAAGGTTGCATGTGTTAGTGTGTAGCATAATATTATGTAATAATACAAAAATATTTAAAACTCATCCTTGTGCAAATATGAGTGGCGACGCATTTGATGGAGGAAAAAGGTGAAGGATTTTATTTCCTTGATTAAGTGAAGTGATGGTCATTTACTAATGTGTGAGGGATGACCTATATTAGTAAGTGAGTCATCAAGTAACTTTGTCTTGCAATTGTTATGTGTGTGTGCCGTAACAAGTAGAGAGGAGATTGTGTGATAATTGTTTTTATTCCTTTAACAAAAGTAATAGGATAATAAAACAATATATTATCTCATTCCTTTATCTCTATTACCGTGAGGTGTAAAGAAAAGACAAAGGAATATATTTTTCATAAAATTTATGAGGATAGGAATTAAATTAAAGGTACTATTATCAAAAGCACAAAGACTTCTCTCATTCATTGAGAAGTACCGAGAGCCTTAAGTGTACGTAAGTATATAGATAAAATAGAAACAAAACAATCACCACTTTTCAAACACCCTCACTGCCGTGAGCATATTGAGAGAAGAAGAAAGAGTGTTCTTCATTTTCTTATTCCAATCCTTGCTACTAAATCCTTTGCACCAAAAATCAAAGTCGGTTAAAAGGTTAGGAATCGAACAAGCTTTAATTATACGTTAAAAGTTTCGATTTTCAACCGTTAGATTTATATATATATGCCTATGTTCTTAGTGCTACAAAAATGATAAATTTTGCTAGCATGTTTTGTTGTTTGTTAATATTATTTAGTAGGCTAAGATTAAGCATATGTATTGTTTTAATTAAAAGCTTAAGCATGCTATGATTTTAGCATGATGATCGAAATTTTATAGGGTTAAATTGTGATGGATTAATGATATATGTTAAAAAGGGAACTCATAGTAAATTATTTGGAAATTTTGGAAATCTTATGCAAATTATTAGAGAGTACCGAAAATTATGGAGGACAAAGGTTAATGTACAAATTAATGTTTAAATGATATTATAGCATAATGTTAATCTAGAGCCTTGATTTAGTATCTTGTGAATTTACTAGAAATTTTGGAAAATATATGTTAATATATTAAAATGGCGAAACCATATAGATTGGTTACATGATATTGAAGTTGGTATTGTTGAATTTTTTATGAATTAGTGTTGTATAATAATGTTTAGGCCTTGTATGATCTAATTAGAATTTTAGAAAATAATTGCTATATTAAAGTATGAAAACCGTGAGCTATAGTGATGGAATAATGATGTCCAATTTTCCTATAGCTAATGTTAATACATATTAATGATCATAGTGTAAAATAATACACTATATGAATTTAGAGGAATTTTTGGGACAAAGTTGGAAATATTGACATATAGTAGTAAGCTATAAGTGAAAATAAGGAATTTTAATTCCTTTTAATCAAGAATAATAATTTATTATATGTCTAAAATTTTTATTAGACATAATTGAATTTTGAGGTTTATTAAACATAGTATATTATGTTTAAGACGAACCGTTATATTAAATAACGTTAAGAGCATAAAATAATGCTTAAGATATTAAAAGATTAATATTGAAAGAAATTATTAATCAAGTTTATCGATTTGCATGAAAATCGAGGATTAAATCTTTATGAAAAGAAATCGATTAAAAATCGATTTATATTGATTTTATTCATTAAAATATGTTTTATTGAAGATTTATAAAGAAAAGTCACAATGGTTGACTTTCAAATTAACGCATTTAAATACGTTCGTTAAATACACTAATACGTGAAAAACGTGTTACTTTTATCGAAATATCTCAATTGTGAGAAAAGATTTCATAATTGAAATCATTTTATCAATAACGTTATTATCGTTAATTATTTAACCTAAAAGGTTAAAATGAGACCGTAGATCATATTACGTCTCTCGATATACGAGAATTATTTTTATTGAAATCGCGTAGAAACGACGATAAAGTTTATTAAAACTTCAAATTGTTATTATTTATCAAAGTTGAATGAACTTTGAAAATCTCGAAAAGCGTGTCAACGTGCTAAACGTAAATTTTTGTGTAAAGGTGGGACGTGAAGGCTCACACGCAACCAGAGGAGAGCACGCGTATCGAAAATCGAAGTTTAAAAGTAAAGGTGGACTTTACTATACTCAAATTGATAGAACTTATCAAATGATTTATTTATGATGCTTTATTGCAAGTAAATATTTATGAAATGATTTATTTAATTACCTGCCCAAATTATTTATGTTTTATGTATGTATCCAATCCATGATTGTTGATGCATAATGTTGGTAGCTCCCACTTTATGACATGCTTGAATTCGATTCTTGGAAGACCCCATGATGATGGAGAATTCAGATCCCGTCTTGAGATGGCCCGGATTTTGTGCATTGATTATTTTGTGACTGTGTCTTTGAAGGGTGCTTTCGGTTTATCACGGCGTCTGGAGAGGAGGCCTCCTCCAAAGTAGGAATTGTTGTGGAATGAATTATTGTGGTGGATATGGATCATACATACAAGGAAAATGTCGGCGGCATTTAATCTTTATGGAAAATGAAAGAAATTATTTAGTAAGCACGAGTATTTCAAATTAAAACCTCGTGTTATTGAGATGAGGCGAGTAATTTAAACTTGATAAATTATTTCGGCATGAGCCATCGAGTGTAAATCTTGTACTCACCGCATATTGTTTTAAATGTGCGAGTTGAGCGAATGATGGATGGAGATGTGTCGAGCAATCAAATCCTTTTGAATACAATATATTAGAAACCTTGAATACACATCGTCATATGTGTATTCACACGTCTTCATTGCAATTGAATTAATTTATCTTATGATGTTGATTAGTTGAATACTTCCAAAACATATGAGATCTTGTATATATATTGGTTAAAGCTTCCTTGATTATTATTCCAAGTATTAGCCCCTGCTAAATCGTACTTAGGATTTAGGGGCTGTTACACAACATGAGTATGTCATGATCTAAAATATCTCTTACATGTAGTAAATACATGATAAAGTTTTTGGAATCAACAAAATAATTTTTTGTCTCACAATTGCTAAATGTCGTCGACATCATGAGTTCCAAGAGAAAGAATTTTAAATTTTCATTTCACCTTATTACTTGTATAAGTCCAATACACTCTACCCCAAATATATATATACATCATCAAGGAAAATATCTCTTACAAGAAGTAAATACATAGAATAAAGTTTTTTTGAAAGAAACAATTAACTTGACCCATTTCTTCTTCACTTGCGTCGCCACACACACAAATTCATCCACTTGTTTGATCTATATATTTTACTTGATAAGAGTGTAATTATATCACACTTGCATGATTTAATTCAAATCATAGTAAAGTGTAGCAAAATTAACGTGAATCATGCCACACACACACACTCACGGCTATTTCACATTCTTAATTGCTAACTTTTGATTTTTCATGCTAATTATACATATATATCATAATATATGTTTTAGATGATAAATTATATCATAGGAAAAATTATTGGAATCAATCCATAGGTAGAAAAGCCTAATTCTCGATTTAGGGTTTTCGAGAATCTTAAATAATCAAAAATATTATTCTAAAATTTTCTAGCATTAATTCAATGCTAAATAATATTCTAATAACATATAATAATCATAGGAATTTAAATATCATAATTCCTTGATCGTTAGACTTGATTCTCAAGTCATCACAAACGTTAACGTTTGAAACGTCTCAAACGTTTAAATATCGACTCATCTCAAAATGGTCGAAATAAAGTTATAATCACTTTATTAAATTATTCCAATAATAATGGAATTAAATTCTAAGCTTAAAACTTAGAAAATATCACGAGCATTTAATCATCGATACGTAATCGACGTAGAAATAATATTGTTGAAATACGTTACATATTCGTATTTCTCGATTCACATTTATTTGTGAATAAAACATAGGAATTTATTATTCCTACAATAATCGAAATCATTATTCGATATTTTAATAATCAAATTATCATAATAATACTCTAATTTACGAAATTAATATCGTAATTAGGCTTTTTAAATAAGCGGGGTATTACATCATATTAATTCACATATAAAGTATTATTATTTGCATATATTTTTTATTTTATTAAGATAAAATAATTACAGAAAAAAGCACAAAGTAGAGAGAAGCAACAAATTACAGGAAAAAAAAGAGAGGAAAAAACAACAAATTACAGAAAAAGAAAAGAAAAGAAAAGGAAGGATAAATAACAAATAACAGAAAAAGAAAAGAAAAGAAAAGAAAAGAAAAGAAAAAAAAGAGAGAGAGAGAGAAACAACAATTCAGAAAAAAAGAAAAGGAAAAAAAAAACACTAGCAATGCGGAGAGTCGAACATGTATCAAATGAAGTGTAAATACACTTCCAACCAACTGATCTACAAGAACCTTTTAAACATATTATTAAATATCAAATATATACCAGATTTTAACAAAATAGTTGGGGGGCTCATGGGCTCCCCAGGCCCCTATGTGGCTCCGTCATTGCTTACGAGCGAAGCTTAACACTATAGATTCAACTGGAGCAAAAATAAATAAATAAATGAATGAATGAATGAATGAATGAATGAATGTATGAGTATATAAAATAAAATAATGCCCCCATCTTTGTTACAACTTCAAAAAAAGATGGATGCTTTTATTTATTTAAGGGCAACCGGGAAATTATTAAAAGATAAAGAGAATCAATATGATGAGGAATAAGCATCGGAGTGTATTATATGTTTATATGGTAAAATATAAAAACTAACTATCATAATTCGTTTTCTTGAGTTACTATACGACTTCTTCCAGACGACATGTTTGAGATAGTTTTTTAAAAATTAAGATATAAATTATATTTTGAATAACATATTTAAATTGTCGCAGTCTACTTGCAATTTGGCGAGCGTAAAAGCGTGCGTTGAGTAATCATGGAAATCCCCAATGAATTATTAAAATTACTGACCTTTTCAATAGTAAATAATCTGAGTAATATAATTAGATATACCACTACGACTTTGTATAGATAACGTACGAAATTTACTATTACATAGGAAAAAGAAAATGTCATCCATCTCCATTCAAACTTTAAAATTTTAACCTCATCTTCCACCTATAATTTCGAGTGTAATTTTGCTTTATATTAATTGTCTTAAAAGTTAAAGAGTTTTAGTAGGTTTTATAATTATAACATAGTTTTTAAAATTGTAGTGATTACATCTTTCAATTAAGATTTGCTATAATCTACTATTTTGGCTAAAGTTTGGTGAGATTGACAAAATTAAATGAACTGATCAAACAAAAAAATGTCACACAGGACTGACACAATTAGGCCCTTTTCTTTTCCTTTTTTTTTTAATTCATAAGGAATCTATAACTGCTATCTTTAATGTGTACTGGGTAAACCTCACGTTTCAATTAATAGCATGCAAACTATAGAAAACGAGTAAATCACACTATTAGGGCTTCTTTTTAATAAATTAATAGGGAATTCTCGCATACTCTGGAGAAAAGGTTATGTTCGCATTTTACTCAAAAGAAATCTAATCAGCACTAATAATGCAACTTTAACTAAAACGATCTAGCTTTTCAAATGATGGGTTTATTTCTGGAATTTTCACAAACTTTCACGATTTTTCAAAATTTGTATGATTTATTTTAGGGTTAATTAATTAAACTTTGTGATACCACCTTAAGCCGAATTGCAAATAAAGCATGACTTTAAAATATACAAAAAAAGAAAAGAAAAAAAAAACACGATCTTTCAATAATATTGAAAATATGATTACACGACAAAATGTAAAACCGTGCAAAGATGAGCTAGGTCATTACAAGGGAAACAAATTCTAGCAGTCCAACTCATCACATTCTAAGGTTGGAAATCTTTCCGTGCTATATTTTCAATTATTCTTTAGAGATCAATATTATCTTAAAGGCCAACCATTTATAACTCGATCCAAAAAATAGATCATAAAATATTATTGACCATTATTTTTAATTTCTTAATTATGCCATTAATTTTTAGTTTGTTACAATCTCACCATCCCAGCCTATTTTGATAGATAGTGTACCGGACCATCTACCAATTTGTTGCGGCATTAACAGCATGTCTGTTTTTTTTGTGTTACACAAGTAGTCAAATTCTTGGACACCTTGTATTCTCCTACTGTCCTACACTTGTAATAATAGAAAGTTCATTATATAGTTACAAAATAAATTAATAAATCATGCAAATTACCAAAGATTTTTAATATAATTGAAGGGAAGTTTTGTGTGAGCACGTCTTACAGTAAGACGGATTAAGATTAGATTCAAACTCATATTTCAAAGATATATTTTATTTTATTTTATTGGTACTAATAATTGATATAGATCCGGACCAGACCCTTTCCTTTGGGAGACAGACTTAAGCAAAATTTTGGGCTAAACAAATATTATATTTTGCATGAAGTGCATTACACATACATATATATTTTGGGTGATGATAACCGTAGGAAAATCTGATTTTAACCCTCTTCCGATGATCTATCTTGGATGTTTAATTCATCATATATTGATTATATACCTAGCATGCATCTATATAATTAATTGCAAAACGTTGGTGTTTTCTCGTGTTCACCTACAAATTTTTCAGACAAAGAATATGATCAAGTCTCGTGCTTTGATCTTCTGGACTGTATCCCATTTGTCAAAACTCCAATGCTGAGTGAGAGCAATCTATGGAGAGTACTGCAAAAATTCACCTTCTTCCACACACTTGAAAATCTCAAAAATCACAATATGCACACTATAATTTTCGAAAATCTCTTAGCTTAGGATTAATGCTATACTGATTTTCTCTCATCTTATATTTATAATGCAACCCTAGAAACCTATTAGGATATGATCTCTGCATATCTAATAAATATAATCATATCTTTTCAGATAGAGAGAATCAGAACAGAGTCCCAGTGGGACTCTCCTATGTGGTGGACGAATTTCAGCAGTTCAGGTCTTGATGGGTCAACCCAGAGATCAAATGCAAAGAATAAAGATGGGCCTCAAATAAATTAAATATCTTATGTTCAGCCCAGAACATAAATTAATTCATAAACATTTATTCATGCCACTAGAGAATAAATGCTGACTTACCCCTTTATTTTCGAAGTTGAGTCGGGCTTACACTTAGACTTCACAATTCCCCGTATTTAAGATATCGCACGTCCATTAATTATTTATAGCATTCTGACTGCTTAAAATAATTAATCTCTTTAATTCTTAAGTAGTACCACTCAACCTTATTATTGTACTTGAGATAACTCAACCTGCAGGGTTTAGTACAATAAACCTTTTGAGCTCCTTAAGGGGATGTCATCATCCTAAACGGATACGGTGACTCGATACAAGTAACTAGCATGACATACAAGCACTGTCACTACCCAAGATGCGGAGAATATTTGATTATCTCATGTAACCCTCACTCATAACAAGTCAAAGTGATGGTCAACAACTCATACTCACCTAAAACCTTATCGAGGTTTAGATCAACGTAAAGTCACCGAGATTTAGGTTCTTCACGACGGTCATATAGAATAATTCATCTCACTATGATCCATCAATACGTCAGAGACGTACCAGTATAGACAAACAACCAAGTCAAGTCACTTCTTATCGATACCGCAACCTATACCGACAACTCGTCCTAAAGTTGTCTCAGCTGTGATCTTTTTCATATCTCATTAAGTTTGATCAATCATACAAACTTCTGTGATCTTATACACACTGTATGATCTAACTTATATATGAGATAAAGGGACATACATATGAAACCAAGTAAACAATTCAGATATGAGATTGTAATAGTGGTAACAGGAATCATTGTATACAAGCTCAATTAAAACGGCTTCCAGTATACAAATCCAACAATAACAAATCACATCTAGTTTTGTACATTTAGTGCAAAACAATCATATATTCTATGTTTTTGAGTCCGTAAGTATACAAATTCTTACTATTTTTTACCATACACTATAACTTGTTGTTCCTTTTGGAATTGGTTCTTATTCCTTAAGAGCTGAAAAATTTAATGTACACTAATCAAGACTTTGTACGCTGTTCATGTCACACCCCAAAATCGAATGAATAGATAAACGGGGAAATGACTTAAAACCTTATCAGATTTTCTAGAAAAAAACCCAATTTTCTAGAAAAAAAACAATAGGTAACGCCAAATTCAAATAATAATATATAACTAGTTCCCAAGATCAGAAGTTTAGTTTTGTACTCTGACAACAACTAAACAAAAAGCAGCACACTAACCAGAATAGAGGAATTAGTAGTTAAATTCGACATAAATCAGCATTCGATAATATTGTCAAGTCTTAAGGTTCGGGGATATTTAAAAGAAGGGATAAGGGCTAGTTATTCGGCGAAAGGCAGTATTTTTGGAGTCGAGCCCTAGCCTTAGCTCCGCTCCGTCAATACCATCCAGTCAACCTGAAAACATTTGAAAAGACGTTTGGGCTGAGTACTAATGTACTCAGTAGCCATATGATTTTCAAAAATATTTTGTAAAATCAAACAGTTTATCCATATCTCGACATAACTTAGAAGGTTTCAAAACTAAAAGCCATTCCAAGTTATGTAAAAACAAATCAATCTTTCTTGTGGCGCTCGTGTCATGCTCTCTGTTGTTACTCTTATCATCATACATTCCTTTTCGTCCGGGGCAATGCTCTTAACGGATCTCGATCCCGGGAACATAGCCACCGTCGGATCTTGGGTGTAACCATTTATTCAGTGAAACCATTCACTTGGTGAAGCCATTTATTTGGTCGTTTCGCAAGTGGAGATCAAACCACCGCAATTCGAGCCCGTGCGTACAACCCTTAGTAAGTGTGTTAGATCGACTAAGAGCCACAATTGTTATATAAGAACATTAAACAGAGTAGAGCGCACAAAAATATTTGCATTAAATAAACATTCGTATTTCAGAAATATCAGAGCATATAACTCAAAATACTTTTGTAAAATAAGCCCATCTTTATAGGCCAAAGCCTGAAGAAAAATAGACTCGAAAACTCTTCTCAGGAAGACCACACTAATCCCTTGATCACCAAAGCCTATAAGATAAACTAATCTTAATAGGTCTCGTGATACTAACCTTAAGTCTAAGTAAAGTAAAAGTAAAACTACTATTTCTTGATTCACTACGTCAAGGTTTTCAAATTTTCAAAATAAATCTTAAACATCAAAACCTCGGCTGGAGGCAACAATAATACCCTTGCTCTCTCTACCTTTACCTTGAAAAGTCAATTTGATTTTGAAAATCAAATTAGCAAAATACTTTTATTGCAAAAGTATATATGTCTTTAGTTTATCTCAAATAAACTACTCTCATGCCTTAAGCATATAAACAAGTAATATATCCTCATAATAATACATATTATGAAATCCCTAAATTATGAAATTTTATTCATCACTAGCGAGATTAATAATTATCTCAAACAAACTTTAATTGAATATAATTTGTCTATAATCAAGCGTTACTTTATAAAGTAAGAATTCTCAAGCCTGTTACATACTTGGCATAATTAACTTTATTATGATATAATTAAATTAGTTGAACTTAATTTAAAAGATGATTTAATTGACAATCAAAGCAAACAACTATCAAGGTCTAATTAAAACAAAAGCTGACCTGACCCATTTAAAAAAAAAGGCGAATTAGTAAAAAAAAATGATTCATTAGCCCAACTAATAAATCTTTATTAATAGGCCTGGTTTAAACTAAGGGCAAAAATCTAATATAACATATATATTAAGTTTGCTATCCTTTTTATCTCATAGGTTAAGTTGCTATCATTTTTAACCATTTGTACAATTTTATCATTAAATATAAAAAATCACACGGATTCACACGCACAGACACAATCCCGGGGGCCAACCCTCCCTCCCCCTTCCCATCTGTTTCCCGGCGGCCAACCATCCCTCTCTTCCCTCTGTCGGCGGCCAACCATCCCTCCCTCCCCATTCTCATTTGTTTCCCGACGGCCAACCATCCATCGCTCCCCTCTGCCAGCGGCTAACCATCCCTCCCTTCCCTCTGCCGACAGCCAACCCCCTCCCTCTCCCTTTTTTCGACGGTCAACCCTCCCTCCCCCTTCTCATCTGTTTCCTGACGGCCAATCCGAAAAATTGCAAAGAAAATTGGTTGGCCGTCGGAAAATGGGTTGACCGCGGGTTGACGACCGGGAAACAAATAGGAAGGGAGAGGGAGGGTTGGCCGCCGTGAAAAGGAAGAGGGAGGGGGTTGGCCACCAGCAGAGGGGAGTGAGGGAGGGATGGTTGGTCGACGGGAAACAGATGGGAAGGGGGAGGAAGGGTTGGCCGTCGGAATAAAAGAGAGGGAGAGGGTGGGCCACCGACAGAGGGGAGAGAGGGATGGTTGGTCGCCGGAAAATGGGTTGGCCATGGGTTAGGGAGGATATTTTTCTAATTTTAATTAAAAATGGGTAAAAAGAATAGCATATTAGTATATAGATTAAATTAGATAGCAATGTTAAGAATTGGGGCAATTCTCCCCATTAACTCTTAAACTAATTGATGAAGCATAATACAAACAAATAAAGAAAGGTAGAAAGGTATATCTTTCCCCCCCTCTCTCTACCCATATCTCACGTCTCTCTCTCTCTCTCTCACACACTCAAACACACACAAGATCTCTTATCTATTTCTCTCTAAAATGAAGAAACCCACTTCTTCTTCTTCTCCTCCACCTATGCTACTACCTCTGTACACTGCCGCCACCACTGCCGATGATAGCGGCGGTGACAGCCGCAGCTTTCTTCTCATTGTCTCTCCCTTTCTCAACTCATTTCCCACTCCCGCTGCCCCTCTCCCCCTTCTACCGTCGCCTTTCATCTCCGATTTCAAGTGAGACACCACCTCTCTATTCTCACTGCTCATAGAAATATAAACCCCTCCATCTTTCTTCAATTCTAAAAAGAAGCTCTCCCCCAATCTCTCATCCACCGCCGACTATCTCAAAATCCGGCGTGCCACCGTCGAAAAATCACCATCTTCTTCTTACTCTTGCTCACGCCTCCCCTCTTTTCTCGAACCCAAACAGAACCCCTCACCCTCATCTTCTCGCCAGAACATGCAGCAACGGCGCTGTCTTCACCCTCTCTCCTTTCGACCGAACTGTCGGTAGCAGTTTCGCCACCGCTTTTTCGAGACACTACCACCCTGTTCTTCTCAACCCCAAGCTAAAAATTTCACACAATATAGCAAGTAAGAAGAAAAGAACAAGAAGCTAGTTTGTAATCACATCTGTATATCTATTTTACTCTTCCAATCCTTCACTCTCTAATTTTGTTCTTCTTGTTAATAAGTTATGCCAGGGTCTACTACTTGGAGAATTATTTTGCAAATTAGTAGAAAATGTTCAATTAAATTACTGTTTTCACGTTGTATTAAGTCCAAAAGCGATCTTGTTGCTGAAATAAACTGAAGATGTATGCTTGTTGTTGTTTTAATTCGTTCATAATAGGTAGGGGTATGAAGCATAAAAATAGAATATTATGTCAAAAGTTTTTTTTTTATATACGTATGTGTGCATAAATCATAATAATTGATGGATTTGTTTGATTGAGATAGAGGATGGACCTTAGCTGAATCTGGAATGAATTGTTGTCTGTTTCTTTTCTTAAAATGAGTTGAGATGCTCGATCATTATGTAAAACAAGCAGATGAGTGATTAGGGAAATGGATGGGAAAAGAAACTGAAAGCTGGATTCTTTACAGAGAGAGAGAGATATCAAAACATGGTAAAGGGATGGTAAAAAAAAGGGTTATAAAGGTTGGAAATGGGATGTTTGGGGTGTAGTACTAGTGGCAGTAGGCAAAGCCACTACAAAAAAAAATAGTTCACAAGACGCCATTGGGAAAAATTGGAGGAGGGTACTGCACAATTTAGGCTGACAACTCGGATTAAAGCTTTTCAAGCACATCTTAAAGCATTCAATTTCCGGGAATACAACAACATTTCGGCTCGAGCTTCATCAGTTCGCACACTTCTTGGAGAGGCGCAACCCATCTTGATTTAGAACCGCATAATCAAGAGCTTAAGGAAGCTGTCAAATTGTCCAGGATCAAAGCAACCTTTTATGACAAAGCCGAAAGGGAGTTATTCTCGCAAAACCCAAATCGCGTTTTTTAAACAATAGTGACCGAAATACTAGTTTCTTTCACTCTATTGTTAAGAGGAATAACTGTCACAGCCCGATTTCTAAAATATAATGGAAGCTCATAAATCGAGGCACGACTAATGAAATGCGGAAAATATAAGGAATAAAGTTGACTCGAATGATCAAGGCAATAAACCCTTAGAATTTGGGAATAGCTTCCTAAATGAAAACGGAAGACATCGAATGATGTAATCCAATCAAAACAATAATTATCCTCAGGATCACAAGTTTAGTTTCGTGCTTCTGATAGCCAGTACACATCAAAAATACTAACATCAAGGATTTAGAGTCTAAGCTCAATTAAAAGATATAATTCAAGTCATAGATAAGAAGGAAAAAGTAATTAGAACTAGTTCATCAGCGGAAGTCTAAATACGGAAATAATCCGTCAAAATACGGAGTGAACTCTAATCTCAGCTCTGCCCCGTCAGCGCCCATTGATCAACCTGAAAACATTTGAAAACATATGGGCTGAGTACTAATGTACTCAGCGGGCATGCATTTTCTATAAATATTTCATAAATCCGTAAAATCAGTTTATTCAATCATGATAACATAACTTAGAAGGTTTTAAAAAGAGAAACCACTCCTACGCATGCAAAAATATTTCATTTATTGGGCCCATTGTCACGACTCTTCTGTTACTCGCTTTGATCCCGGGCCTCTAGCCACCGTCGGATCACATGCTCCCATTATTGTCATCAGGGACGTAACCCGGACAAATTTATAATTCCATGACGTACTTCGGAACGTATCCAGACAAGCACCATAATAATATGACGTACTCCGGAACGCATCCAGACAAGCACCCTTATAACGCCTCATGATTATGTTAGTGTCCGATGGAGATCAACCCACCGAAACAACTAACTAGTGTACACAATTCTCAATTAACATATAAGATTAAAAGAGAATCTCGATCGATACATTTACGAGCCTTAAACAGAGTAGAGCGCACAAAAACATTTTATTGGATAAGCAACAGCATTTCATGAAATATCAGAGCATATAACTCAAATATACTTTTGTAAAGTAAGCCCACCTTGATAGGACAAAGCATGACGAATCACTATAGCATACGTCTCGGGAAAGCAACGCTAATCCCCTTGATCGACAAAACCTACAAGAAGCACTAGTCTTAATAGGTCTCGAAAAGCTAGCCTTAAGTTCAAGTAAATGAGGATACTAACTTATGATTCGTTAAGCCCGAGTTTTCAAAATATAATTAAATTTGAAAACTAATATATATATCGGCTAAGGGCACCAACAATACCCTTGTTCGTCTTTTCGTTTAAAACGTATTTAAATTTCATAATATTCTTATGTTAAATACTTTTTACAAAAAGTATAACATACTTGAAATACATACTAAGTTCGTATATGTTAAGGAGTCTCGTTTGATATAACACATAATAAAATTCTCAAATTATGCACTTGACTAGCATAATTTAATTTATTAAAATATTCTAATTAAATTTCTTTCTTTAAAAAGAATTTAATTACATAAGTCATAATCATAATTAAGTAACTTAAACTTGAACTCAACCTTGAATTAATCAATTAATTAATTAAACTTAATAGTAATTAATTAATTAATTAACTTACCATAATTAATTAATTTAAACTTATAATTAAGTTTAAGTTAATTATTTATTTAATTAGACTTAATATAATTTAATTAATTTAAGTCTCAAAGATTTAATTAATTTAAGTCCAAGAATTTAATTAATTGAAGTCCAATTACTAATTAAATCTAAGGTCCAACTATTAATTTAATTCACCTGAGCCCAATCCATAAAATTTCATTGAATTCTTTTAATTCTCGCCCACTATTAAAACTACAAAGAAGCCCAATACATTTAAATAATATCATTGAAGATTTAATAAAAGATCATTAACACATTCAATAATTTAGCCCAACACATTTAATTAAAGAAAATAGCCCATTTGATTTAAAACAACACAAGCCCATTTAATTTATAAGAATCAGCCCAACTCAACTCTCAAACCCTAAACCTAATTCTATCCCATTTTCCTAGCCGCCGGCCGCCCGCATGCATGTCGTCGTCGTCGTGAAAATTCAGCGACCCCATTTTCATTTTTTTTTGTTTCCTCTTCTCTCTTTTCTCTCACGTCTCTCTCTCTCGCTCTTCTCTCGACCCTCTCTCGCTCACTCACAACACTGAGGTCAGCACCGTCGCCTCCACGGTGACGTCGCCGGTCGGCACCGCCGTCGTCGCGACCGCTTTCCTTCTCGGTTCACTCTCTAACGACGCACGCAACACGCAACGGCAACACACACACAACACATGACAACGCACACACACGGCCGATCTCCTTCCTCCTCGCTGCACGACCGCCGCCGTCACAGGTCCGACGACGTTGTCGTCGTGCTGCCCAACCCCAGCCTATCTCCCGTCTCTATCAACCCACGCACACACACACGCACGCACACACCCACATGCGACCGCAGCCGCAGCCGTCCCTCTTTTCTCGGCCGAACGCCAGCAGCCGGAGCCACCACCGGTGTCGCCGCCAGCCCGCCTCCACCTCTCGTCCGTCTCTCTCCCCCCTCTCATTCTCTCCTCTCGGCACTCACAAAATACACAATACCGAACACACACACACAAAAACAACATACAAACATATACATATATGCATATACACATACCAAAATTAATAGAGGATTACAATCTACCTTTGTGTGGATTTGTTTTGTTGAAGTTGTAAGAGTGAGAGAGAAATTTCTGAAAATTGGAGGCTAGGGTTCCAAAGATATGAAGAAGAATAAGCTTATATAGTGTAGGGTTTTTATTGCCCATGGGCTTTCATTTTGGGCCTCGTTAAACCAAAGCACATTATACGATTTATTCTCACGGGCTTCAAATTCGATCCTAAAGACGATGAATTAATAATTAGACGTTAACATGATATTATGGATATAATGATTTATACATAAATATATATATAAATCATACTCGATTATTATATTATATATAATAATTCTCGTACTCACTTTATAATATTTAGTGAAATAAATTCTTTTGTTGGAATTTAAAAATTTTCTTTCATTAGGCACGAATCATTTTAAATTCTAAGTTCGAAAGTCATTCTAATCCTATTGAGAAAGACGGGGTATGACAGGATACAAACTAAAACCTATCAACAAGGTAAACGAGAGATGACAGCATCAATCGGATAGAGCGAGTAAAGAATAGAGTAGACATCAGTCTTAATTTTAGCAATTACTTGACTCACAATAAAAGGGAGATTCTCGAAAACCTTAGCATTGCGCAGTTTCCAAACGTGATTGACAGTTGCCATAAGCGCAATCCGACGGGCTTTTTGAAGGATTGCCAGGCCTGCCTTCTGTCGATCTAGCCACTTGATAGTGCTAGCGATGGTGGAAAGATGTCTCGTCAGGTTTAGCCAAACTTTGATGTTGCTCCAAACATCATTAGTGACTTGGTAGTCGAAGAATAGATGGTCCATAAACTCTGCGTTGTCATTGCATAAATGGCACCTATCATCAATGTTTAAGTACGCAAGTCTATCTCGTGAGGCAAGTCGTCCTCTAAGTGTCATCCATGTTATGAACGAAAACTTTGGAGGGATGAAGTTTTTCCAGATAAAGCGGTGCCACAATTTATTTTCGGTTTTGGGCCTAAACCACTCATATGCATCTGATCTGCCTTTAGACGCATGCCATTCACTGAGGAGTTTTGTCACAACTTCAGTCTTATCATTGGATGAAAGCAAGATTCGGTCCCTGATTTCTGTGAATCTTTTAAGGAGGGGGGACATGCCTTTTTTCCATTTCCAATCCCATATATTGCCTGACTGGATATATTCTGCATGGATCCAACATATCCACATCAAGTCTGCCTTATTGTGGATATTCCAAAGATTTTTTGAGAGCAAGGCAGAGTTCCATGATTTAAGGTCCCGGAAACCCAATCCCCCTTCCTCATTTGGTTTACAACAATCGGTCCATGCAATCGGGGATTTTTTGGAGCCCCAAAGAAACCTTCGAGCTATGTTCGAGATACGATCAATGACATTACAAGGTAAGGGAAATACCTGCATCCAATAGCACTCGACCCTCGCAACACCGATTTGATAAGTTCGGCTCTTCCCGCATATGAAAGGGTTATGGTGACCATCTTTTGGTAAGGGCATAAATTGATCGATGAGTGGTGCATAATCTATAAGATTTAGCTTCTTGGATGCGAGGGGAACTCCAAGATATTTGACCGGGAGTACACCAAGGCTAAAGCCAAATATATCGACAATGCGGTCCAATTCTGTCCCACGGAAACACCCAGCAAAGATAAGGGATTTATCTTTATTAATTTCCAGACCTGATGCCTCTGAAAATTCTGAGATAGTATCGGCAAGGATTTTCATTGATGTGAAGTCGCCTCTCCCAAATAGCATCAGGTCTTCCGCGAATGCGAGGTGGGTGATCTTGTATTTACCACATTTCGCGTGGAAGTTAAAATTTGAAGTCACCGTTCTGACATCAAGGAGCCTAGAGAGGTACTCCATACTGAGGATAAAAAGAGAAGGGGACATTGGATCCCCTTGCCTAAGTCCTCGACGTCCCAGAATGAATCCATGCAAACTGCATTGATGGAAATGGAAAATTGGGGAGAGGTGACGCATTCCATTACCCAATTAGTGAATATCGGATGAAAATTCAGACTATTAAGTACTTATCGCAGAAAGTCCTATGAGATAGTGTCGTAAGCTTTCCTGAGATCAATTTTGACAGCATATCTCAGAGTGGAACACTTTCTTGTGTAGCCTCTCATAAGCTCTTGTGCTAGATGTATGTTATCCATGATGCTCATTCCTTGCACAAAAGGTGGCTGAGCTGTCTTAACCATTGACCCCATAATAGGCGCAAGTCTGTTGGATATGATTTTAGTAATGATCTTGTACAAAACATTACAGCATGCGATAGGTCTAAAGTCCGAAGCTTTGGGATTGATGGAAGACTTTGGAATAAGAGAGATGATGGTCGCATTTAATCTTTTAAGGAGTTGCCTAGTTGCAAAAAACTCCTTAACAGCTTCAACGATCTCAGGCCCGATAATGTCCCAATTACTTTTGAAGAAAGCTGATGTATATCCATCTAGCCCAGGCGCTTTATCATTACCGATGCTGAAGAGCGCCTCTTTAATTTCTTCAGCAGTGACAATTCTAATAAGCTCATTTTTTTTAGATACTTGAAGGATAAGGCCGCTTGCTAAGATTGCTGGATCAATTGGGTTGGATTCCACGTTAGTTCCAAACAAATTAGTATAGTAACTGATAAATTCGCGGGCTATCTCATCATGGTCATATGTTGTTGAGCCATCGTCCCTGCAAATGAAAGCGATCGCATTACGTGAGTTATTGTAACGACCCGGCTTCTGGATTGACGGCTGACCCCACAGACCAACACGAGTCTTTTCAGTGTGCTTTGTCCTCACTCACACACTCCCTGAGAAAACTTTCCAGGGGTCACCCATCCTACATTGCTCCAAGCCAAGCACGCTTAACTTTAGAGTTTTATGAGATGGACTTAGAAAGAAGATGCATCTTGTTGGTATGAGTAGCACATATCAAATCATTTAAGCTCTCCTTGAATATGCAGTCCCATACCGCATATTCTCGAAATCCTCTCATTCCTGTGCGTTTCGGTTCATTCATGTACCCTCCGCTTTGAAGCCTTAATCGAGCCGCCTTGTTCATGCCTCTGCACCGCGATCACTCCGTACTTCCCCCGGCCACATGCCCACCAACTTCCGCTTAGTTCGCCCCGAACCACACCGTCTCGGGAGGTTCGGCTCGATACCATATGTAACGATCCGCTCGGATTGTGGTGACCCCACGTAACAACACGAGTCTTTTCAGTGTGCTTTGTCCTCACTCACACACTCCCTGAGAAAACTTCCCAGAGGGGTCACCCATCCCACAATTGCTCCAAGCCAAGCACGCTTAACTTTAGAGTTTTTATGAGATGGACTTCCGAAAAGAAGATGCATCTTGTTGGTATGAGTAGCACATATCAAATCCTTTAAGCTCTCCTTGAATATGCAGTCCCATACCTGCATATTCTCGAAATCCCTCTCATTCCGGTGCATTTCGGTTCATTCATGTACCCCTCCGCTTTGAAGCCTTAATCGGAGCCGCTCCTTGTTCATGCCTCTGCACCGGCGATCACTCCGTACTTCTGCCCCGGGTGTCACATGCCCACCAACTGAAGACTCGTGTTGGTCTGTGGGGTCAACCGTCAATCCGGAAGCCGGGTCGTTACAGATGGTATCAGAGCATAAGTTTTCTTTCGTGTCTCTGACCGCCAAAATCTTTTCATGTCGAGTCTAGAATAGTATCTCTAGATTTCTTGTAATCTCAGTGACTCTCAGCTTACCGTCACGCCAACTGATCAACAAAGGTATGATTTAAAAGTTTCAAAGTTGGATTATGAAATGATGTGCGCAAAAGGCTTGGTATTTTACATATGCCAAATGTTTATTGTTTATGCTTATAAAGAAGGATATCATTTTGGGCCAGCAAGCCCTTATGTCAAGCAAAGTATTTTGTCATGATGAGTCTCTTTGAGCTACATGACCATGTTTCATAGAAGAAAATTATGATGAGTCTCTCTGAGCTCACATAACTGAGTTGTAGAAAGAAGAAATGAAAGAGAATAGATTTGTCATATTTATGACTCATGAGCCTATGTGATAGCATTTCAATTATTTGTCATTTTGAGTTTTGACTCTATGACCTGTTTTAATGTTAAAAGATAGCTTTTGAGTTTTAACTCTGTGGTAAGAAAGATGTTACATAGCATAAAGGATATTTGTCATATTAGGTTTCTCACGACCTTCATGGCACATAGTTATCAGTTCAGAATAGTGCAATCTCATGGTTAGCGAGATGACTAGTTTATGCTATGATAGGATTGCGATCCTTATGATATAGACTTTTTGTCTACATTAGAAGGCTTGAACAACAAAAGAAATGTAGAAGGATGGAACATAGAACAACGTAAGAATGATCTTGAAGAACAAGAACTTAGAATGCTTATGGAAGTTAGAACTTTAGTCAGATTTAACCCTGCGTTATTTCTGTTAAAATGGAACTGATTAAGATGCTTCTTTAGATGGATAGAAAAGACGAGACACTCAGTAAGTTTTTGAACAAGAACTTTATGTCGAGAGATTCTTATGAGAATTTATGACTCGTTGGAAGAACGCATGCAATGGGAAAGTGAATGATATCGAAGCATCGATAAGGCACATACAACATCTTCTGAATGAATGAAAAGCATGGACATTCGACCAAATGACCGAGATAGTAGGTGTGGGTTCAATAACTAACGCCTTTTCGTAGCGGACCAATCATATTTGGAATCATTGGAGCACGTTTGGCACACCGCCACCGGTAACCTCAAATCTTGAACGACTCTAATTCAACCCGGTCAAGTAAAAGTCAGACGAGGGAAATACAAAAGCGCAAGTGGAAAGACTTGAATTAAGAACGACAACGACAACGACAACGACAACGACAACGAGTAAAGCCGTTGCGAGAGCTTACCCGATGAGATAACATGGAGAATTGGGGACGATGAGAATGCACAAGAACCGCGCCCGAACCAATGTCACGTGATGAAGACCATGATGATGATCTCGAGGAAGCTATCATAGAAAAAGGCGACTATATGACTTTTATTTAATTATTTATTTATTTTCATAACGAATCAAGATGGATGTGTCAGAATTTTATGATCTTGAATGATTAGAAAGAGCTCATCTTTTGTCAGGTCTATCCAACTCTTTTAGTTGTAGTCAGGCTCTTTTGTGTATAGCCTAGACTACTTTTGTGCACCCCAATCCTTCTGTCAACTATTGTATTATTCTTATGTATTCAATAGTCATATTGGAAAGAAACTATGTCATTTGAAATAATGAAAGTCCTATTTTAAAGCATATTATATATAAATATTATGCTCATACCTTAATGCGTGTTATTCTTGTTCTCTTCCTAGTAACACGCCTAGCTATTTCCACTAATTCACATACAATGTCAAAAGCTTTATTAACCAATTAAACCTTTGACCACATAATGGGAGGCAATGTATGCGGGACGTGATGGAGGACAAGGAAGAGGACGAAGTCGAGGACGCGTGGTGGTCGAGGAAGAGATTTATTCTCAAGAGTCAATACAAGAAGAAACACCGTAATGATCATCACATCAAATTTTCTCACGAAGAAACCACAAACGTTTGGATGGTGGCGATTCTACAGATGCGGAAAAAAATGGATACGAGCGATGGGCGGATCTTTAATTATATACGTTGCAAGGATAGAGAGAAGTGACATGCGCCACGTTTGGTGAACACTGAGGAGAAACGCAGGGAATTCAGAAACGGAATATGCCAAAAGCTATCGATTTTACCTAGCAAGTCAAAGAGATCTCACCTATGCACAAACGTTGAGCAGAACACTCACCATCGAGTTGTTACTACTGAAGGAGAAAGGAAAGCTACTACGCAATTTTGAACAAGCATAATGACATAGCCTTAAATTAAGACTGGGGCTATGAGATGAGATTGATAAGGATATTCAATCATAAGATCATGATATTATTAGAACAAAATAGATTGTTCTATATCAAAAGTACGTAGAATCGTTAAATACGATCAAGAAAAAGTGGAACCATCATAGGATGGAGGAGGCCACATAGAAGCTGAATAATAGTGCAAAATCTAGTACCCCAAGTTAGAGATCAAAGTACATAAATTTCGAGGACGAAATTCTTATAAGGATGGAGGGATGTCATACCCCGTCTTTCTCAATAGGATTAGAATGACTTTCGAACTTAGAATTTAAAATGATTCGTGCCCAATGAAAGAAAATTTTTAAATTCCAACAAAAGAATTTATTTCACTAAATATTATAAAGTGAGTACGAGAATTATTATATATAATATAATAATCGAGTATGATTTATATATATATTTATGTATAAATCATTATATCCATAATATCATGTTAACGTCTATTTATTAATTCATCGTCTTTAGGATCGAATTTGAAGCCCGTGAGAATAAATCGTATAATGGGCTTTGGTTTAACGAGGCCCAAAATGAAAGCCCATGGGCAATAAAAATCCTACACTATATAAGCTTATTCTTCTTCATATCTTTGGAACCCTAGCCTCTATTTTTCAGAAATTTCTCTCTCACTCTTGCAACTTCAACAAAACAAATCCACACAAAGGTAGATTGTAATCCTCTATTAATTTTGGTATGTGTATATGCATATATGGATATGTTTGTATGTTGTTTTTGTGTGTGTGTGTTCGTATTGTGTATTTTGTGAGTGCCGAGAGGAGAGAAGGAGAGGGGGGAGAGAGACGGACGAGAGGTGGATGCGGGCTGGCGGCGCGCGGTGGTGGCTCCGGCTGCTGGCGTTCGGCCGAGAAGAGAGGGGCGGCTGCGGTCGCATGTGGGTGTGTGCGTGCATGTGTGCGTGGGTTGACAGAGACGGGAGATAGGCTGGTGGTTGGGCGGCGCGACGGCAACGTCACCGGATCTGTGACGGCGGCGGTCGTGCAGCAAGGAGGAAGGAGATCGGCCGTGTGTGTGCGTTTGTGCGTTGTCATGTGTTGTGTGTGTGTTGCCGTTGCGTGTTGCGTGCGTCGCAGAGAGTGAACCGAGAAGGAAAGCGGTCGAGGCGACGGCGGTGCCGACCGACGACGTCACCGTGGAGGCGGCGGTGCTGACCTCAGTGTTGTGAGTGAGCGATAGAGGGTCGAGAGAAGAGCGAGAGAGAGAGAGAGAGACGTGAGAGAAAAGAGAGAAGAGGAACAAAAAAAATGAAAATGGGGTTGCCGGAATTTTCACCGGCGACGACGGCGGCGGCGGCGGTCGGGAAGGCGGCGCCGGAAAATGGGACATAATTAGGTTTAGGGTTTGAGAGTTGGGTTGGGCTGATTCTTATAAATTAAATGGGCTTGTGTTGTTTTAAATCAAATGGGCTATTTTCTTTAATTAAATGTGTTGGGCTAAATTATTGAATGTGTTGGGCTGATCTTTTATTAAATGATGGGCTGATATTATTTAAATGTATTGGGCTTGCTGTAGTTTTAATAGTGGGCCGAGAATTAAAAGATTTGGGCTGAAATTTTATGGATTGGGCTCCAGTGAATTAAATTAATAGTTGGACCTTAGATTTAATTAGTAATTGGACTTCAATTAAATAAATTCTTGGACTTAAATTAATTAAATCTTTGAGACTTAAATTAATTAAATTATATTAAGTCTAATTAAATAAATAATTAACTTAAACTTAATTATAAGTTTAAATTAATTAATTATGGTAAGTTAATTAATTAATTAATTAATTACTATTAAGTTTAATTAATTAATTGATTAATTCAAGGTTGAGTTCAAGTTTAAGTTACTTAATTATGATTATGACTTATGTAATTAAATTCTTTTTAAAGAAAGAAATTTAATTAGAATATTTTAATAAATTAAATTATGCTAGTCAAATGCATAATTTGAGAATTTTATTATGTGTTATATCAAACGAGATTCCTTAATATATACGAACTTAGTATGTATTTCAAGTATGTTATACTTTTTGTAAAAAGTATTTAACATAAGAATATTATGAAATTTAAATACGTTTTAAACGAAAAGACGAACAAGGGTATTGTTGGTGCCCTTAGCCGATATATATATTAGTTTTCAAATTTAATTATATTTTGAAAACTCGGGCTTAACGAATCATAAGTTAGTATCCTCCTTTACTTGAACTTAAGGCTAGCTTTTCGAGACCTATTAAGACTAGTGCTTCTTGTAGGTTTTGTCGATCAAGGGGATTAACGTTGTTTTCCTTTGGGCGTATGCTATAGTGATTCGTCAGGCTTTGTCCTATCAAGGTGGGCTTACTTTACAAAAGTATATTTGAGTTATATGCTCGATATTTCATGAAATGCTAACTGCTTATCCAATAAAATGTTTTTGTGCTCTACTACTGCTTAAAGCTCGTAAATGTATCGATCGAGATTCTCTTTAATCTTATCGTTAATTGAGAATTGTGTACACTAGTTAGTTGTTTCGTGGGTTGATCTTCATCGGACACTAACATAATCATGAGGCGTTATAAGGGTGCTTGTGCGGATACGTTAGAGTACGTCATGTTATTATGGTGCTTGTGCGGATACGTTCGAGCACGTCATGGAATTATGAATTTTTCCGTTTCGTCCCGATGACAATAATGGAAGCATGTGATCCGACGGTGGCTAGAGGCCCGGATCAAAGCGAGTAATGTAAGAGTCGTGACAATGGGCCCAATAAATGAAATATTTTTGCATGCTTAGGAGTGGTTTCTCTTTTTAAAACCTTCTAAGTTATTTTATCATGATTGGATAAACTGATTTTACGGATTTATGAAATGTTTATAGAAAATGCATGCCCACTGAGTACATTAGTACTCTGCCCAAATGTTTTCAAATGTTTTCAGGTTGATCAATGGGCGCTGACGGGGCAGAGCTGAGATTAGAGTTCACTCCGTATTTTGACGGATTATTTCCGTATTTAGACTTCCGCTGATGAACTAGTTCTAATTACCTTTTCCTTCTTGTCCATGACTTGAATTATATCTTTTAATTGAGCTTAGACTCTAAATCCTTGATGTTAGTATTTTGATGTGTCTTGGCTATCGAAGCACGAAACTAAACTTGTTATCCTGAGGATAATTATTGTTTTGATTGGATTACATCATTCGATGTCTTCGTTTTCATTTAGGAATCTATTCCCAAATTCTAAGGGTTTATTGCCTTGATCATTCGAGTCAACTTTATTCCTTATATTTTCCGTATTTCATTAGTCGCGCCTCGATTTACGAGCTTCCATTATATTTTAGAAATCGGATGTGACATATCCTTTGTGCCATCAGCCTTTCTGTTGTATTTTCTAGGGGTTGGACTTTCTTGTTTTATCTGGTGGCCAAGTTCTGTACTGAAAGCTCTATATTAAGACTTGGGTATGTGAGTTAGCGTCAATAGGGACTCTATCCCTGTTGGGAAGCCGTGGGCATGTTTTCGGTCTTTGTATGATTTACGGCCACTTCATGCTGTGTGATGCATAATTACTTCATGAACATCATATAAATGATTGGGCACCTGCTTATATGCGCTAGGATTCATATGTCACGGTTTTCGTTCTTGATCTTTTGAATATTGATAATCAATTCATATGTTAAGTGATATATGCGCGATGGGTGGCCTCCCCCGGTAGGCATAAAAGTATGGTGTGATAGGTGGCCTCCCTTGGTAGGCATAATGCACTTTTTACCCCATCTGTTCCACCCCCTCTTCGTGCCATCACTTTCTTGCTCTTAACTGTTATTTTCGTGATGGGACTTCCTCCGTGGTGGACTTGGGTTGTGTGATGGGTCCCCCCCCTTTTAGGGTAGGAACATAATATGCTTTTTAGCTCATGAAGGATGGGACAATTGTTCTCGGGACTAAAACTCTTGTACAGAAGTCTTGGGTTATGGATTTAGCTTCTATTCATGTTATCTTGCATAATAATCAGTTCATGATCAGCATAAAAGCCCTTCACATGTCCATGCATTCAGGATTTCAATGGTGATCTTCAGTGATTAAAAGCAAGTCTCCAATGTATGCGTATATATGATCATTTACTGCTTTATGCCCTTAGTATGCCCATCTTGGGGAGTTTTCTTGGTTGTCGTGGACATTTATGTTTATTTACTGTCGTACAAGCCACATCCCTCCCCCTCGGGTCAGTTTGAGTGATTTGTAAGTAGGGTACTCTTTTACTTGTATGGTGTTTTTTCCCATTGGGTTTTCGCCATACAAGGTTTTAACGAGGCCCGCCCATTCCGTGCAATGGGTTGCGATGTAATATGTTGCACATTTATCTATCTCTTAGGAGTTTGTACTCATCCTTCTCTTTTCGGTTGCCTGTTTGACCTTGCTTTCGTTGGACCCCTCCTAGAGTGCGGTCCTATCCCCACCCTTGCTGCCTTGCAGCTTTGTTCCCTCGGGTATGCCTAAGTATTTGTACATGACACATTTTAATTAATGAAAATTAATTCACCCAAAAAAAATAGTTCACAAGAAAATATCCTCAATTCTTGAGGATCCTGTAGCAGAAGAGAAATTAAAATGAGTTGGGCTTTGACAAAAATAATAAGGCCTAATACGAAAATGGAAAGAGAAATGAGACCCATTTTACTGATTCTAATAGAGAATCAAATTATCTTTGATAAATAATTTATATGTATTATGCTATATCTAGATATTAATTAAGTACGTAAGAGTTTTAAAATCAAGAATTTTGATGTTATTAGAAATCTTTGTAATCTTCTTCGGGCGCGAAACGATTAAAAAAAATTTCAGTAAAAAAATCTTCTAGAAATGACGGATATTATAGTTCATTACGGGACAAATCCAATTTGGTTCATGTCAACATTCACAATTTAAGTGTATATATTCGAAAAGGGTTTTCCATGAGATGGGAAATGCAAAGTATTAGTACTACACGAAGTTTGTGCATCAAGTTCACTCATCCATGCCCTTGGCTCACCCGATCGATTGGCATCCATAATATCAAATAAATCATCTTCGTCTTTGGTAAATTTACCAAATGCTAAATGAATCTTCCACTTATTCGATGGGCTAGCTAAGAGATTATTTATGGTTCATTGATCCCAATATATATCATCTTACAATAAATATATATTATTATTTTGATGTTATAATTGAATACAACGTGATTACACTTTTTTATTTTGTCATTGAATAGATGAAACATTGTGAATATCATTCCGAAAATTAGGGATGGTAAACGGTTAGGTTTCGGTTAATCGAATCGAATTTCTCCGAAAAAGTGGAACCGGAACCGAATCATTTTACATTTTCGGTTAACCGAAAACCGATTTGTTCCGATGGTTCGATTTTCTATTAACCAAAAATAAATTAAAATTAATTAATAATTAAAATAAATAAAACAATAATTAAAATAAATAAAATAATAATGAAAATAATTTAAGTAATAATTAAAAAACTAAAAATTGTTAAAATAAATAAAATATTTAACAAATAATTAAATATTAATAAAGTAATAATTTAAAATTGATTTTCAGAATTTTTAACTAATAATTAATAATTAGAATAATAATTAAAAGAAAAAATGTTTTTTCGGTTCCAAACCGTTCGGTTATCGGTTAACCAATAACCAAAAAAAATTCAACTCTGGAACCGGAACATCGATTTTTGATTAACCGAAATAGATCAATTCCGGTTTGGTTCCGGTTCTAATCGAGAACCAAAAATCGTTTGGACACCCTTATCGAGAATTGCACAAATTCCCTCGCACTTTACACAATTTCCCATCAAAAAAATATATCGAGCAATATATTCTGAAAAGAAAAATGAAAGATAACTAACCCAATTACTTCTAAAATGTTCTAAATGCATGTTACTTCTCACTCTCCCCTTCTATTTTCCCAGCATTTTATTTTATTTTATAAATTTTGTTTCTTACACTTCTATTTAATTACTATCGTCGCACACTGCATTTTGAGTTTCTTTCACTCTTTCTTTTCTTTTTGGAATGAGAGTGAGTGTTGTGGTGTGGTTCATTTAAAGTGGTAAAATGAGGTGATAGATATGGCTTTTGTGTGATGGGTGTCTTTTCAAGTACAATGTAATAAGATGGTTATTAATACATGTAGAGACAATCAATTGCTACAGTAAATCTCCAGCGGTTCGAACTTCTAAAACCTTAATCCTCCACCGCCGCCCCTCTTTGATCCAATACTATAATCCAAAATTGATTTTCTCCTACGGCGTTCTTCCAGACCCTAATCCACCGCCGCCTCCGCCGCGTCTCTTCAACAGGCTTTTAATTAGTGAAGAAAGAAGTTGGATGCAATTATTATAAGATGAAAAAATGTGGTCGATTTGAATAGTAAAGGGACATCTACTTTTTCTCTCCTTTTTTATTTGAGACCATTGAGGAACATATTTTACTGTCAATAGTAAACAATACACACTTATCTTAATGGGAAAAATAAAATCCAAAAAAAGGAAGAAATATGAAAGCAGACAAAATTAATGATAATTATATTTCATATTGGATTCCTTAATAAAGTTTTGAATGTGTAAATATTATACATATATACATATACACATATATATATATATATATTAATTTTCTACAAGTGACACAAAATATATTTAAAGTAAAGGTTAATTAGGATCTCAACTCTAAATTATTTTTTAAATATCCAGATCTTTGCAAATTTGTTTAATTTTGTCTTGCATTAGACATTCTGATCAGGGGCGGATCCAGGATTTGTAATTAGGGTGGGCTGAAAAATAAAAATTTCAAAGCACTATATTTTATACATGCCAAAAATTTTCGGTATTTACATAAGTTGTGCCCTACGAGACCTTAATACATAAAATTCATCAATAACAAAATCTATATCTATATCCTTAACAAAATCTCTCTCAATATAGAGCATTAGCGAGTCTTCAAGTAAATCATCTCCCATCTTGTTACAATCTTGCCTTCACATGCTTCATTGCGAAAATGTTCGATTCGGTTGTAGCGGTAGAAACAGTAGTGCGTCAAAACTAGATGAATAAGTCTAGTCAACATAACATAGACTTTTGATATTTCACTCTTTCCAAGTATTTGACTCAATTTCACAAGTGTAGAAACTTGAAATTCTTGCATCACCGTCATTTCATGCTTATAATGTCTCAACTCATACTCCAAAGAAATAATATCTTGATCAGTGAAATCTCCTTGATAGAATTTCCTCGCAAGATTGCAAATATCATCACTGTTGATTTGAAAGAATCATTAGGATCTAAGGCCACACTAAGAGAAAACAATTCAACAGACACGTCATTAAATCTTGTATTTAACTCCATCAAGATATGATCTATTGTTCCATTAAAAACATCAAAATGATAATGATGTTTAATTGTAGTTTGCCTACGAGAAAGACCAACCTTATATGGAGAATCCAAGTTGGGGACATCAATATCATTCTTCAAGAAAAAAATCTTGACTTCTTTGAGAAACTCTTCCCAGCCACTTTCTCTTAATTCTTGAAGAATGGTCTTAGTAGTAGAGACGAACGCAATAGCAGCTAAAATATCTTGAACTTTTCTTTGAAGAATTTGACAAAGAGAATCAGTAATTCTCATGATCCTATGCATCAAGTGTAGAGTGAATACGAGTTCAAAGCTTGCCATATTTTTGTAAACCCTTGAACTTCAACATTAGATCTTCCATTTTGAGAATGTTCAATGAGAGATTCAACACTTTACAAGTTGTCGCATACATATCATCAAACTCTTCACGGAGTTATAGTGTGAACTACAACGTGTAGCTCCAACTCGCGCAAATTACCAATTTGATTGGCACCACTTCGCTTGCAATCTCCCAACAACCAATAAATTCGAATTTCATGTCTTTGAGCGAAGATGCAATTGCGAGACACGCTTTGGTGAAGAAGTTATAATATTAACAACATTATCCAAGTAAGAAATGAACTCCCAAACAACACCGATATCCTTCACGCGAAACTAATGACAAGCGTGAGACGATGTACAAAGCAATAAATATAATAAGCATATGGACAATCGAATAAAACAAGTGAAATAATAAAAAATGTATCGAGACAATGATAGAAAAATGCGATACGTCTCAATATCTCAAACCAAAAATATACCGGTGTAGTTTTACCATTCTATAGCATTTGGTATCAAATCGGATGTATTTAGTCTTTGTAATAAATTAGAGGTTACTTGCAACCTTCCCAATTATGTGAGGCGAGCACGTGTAATATTTTGGGATGGTTTACTATTCTACAATAAACTAAAGTGCATAACGTTTTGGCTTTCTCTTTAAGGTTGATTTTATACATATTTTTACTTTATTACGAACTTACTATCATAGTTCCAATATAATTATATTTCCTTGCATATTTCTGCTCTACATCACTAAATGGATAAATCTTACATTTTATTTTTCAACAATACAAGTTATTCAAATATCCACCTTCACAAAATAAATAGGCAATCGAAAATTATAAATAGGAGAACTAAAAATAAATTCAGTAAAAAAGAAGAGGTATATTTATTGAGTGGTGCCAGCTAGAAAATGAGGTATGCGCCAGCAGAGTGACGTTGACGGCTGCTGTAAGTCTGTCTGGCGCAGTGCACCGTGGTCATTAAATTTGGAGGTGGGCTAATAATAATTTGGGCTTAGAAATATATATAGATATAATTAAAAATTTGGGCTTGCACTGGGCTGAAGCCCAGTGCAACCCTACTGTAGATCCGCCCATGATTCTGATGTCGGAGTTCTAACTATGTCACTTGTAAAATATGTTTCTCGAGTTAGGATATCAAAAGAATGAAGTTATACGGTGTGAGAAACATATTTTATAGATGAATTTAGTTAAATATATCTCTGATGTCAAAAAATTTGATGCATGACAAAATTAAAAAAACTTGTAAAGTTCAAGATATTTGAAAAATAAATTTAAAATGAAATCATAAATAAAAAATGTCAAAATTGAAATCCTAAACTATTAACCCTAAACATAATAATAAGCAGAAAACCAATTTTGTCCCGACACGTTATCGAGAAAAAAAAAATGCAACTTTTTAATAAATATTATAAGTAACACAATAACCCTGTCATCGTAGCCCATCTGGCTTAGTTGGTAGAATGTAGGACTCTTTAAGGTTAGTTTTATTTTATATTTGAAATCGTAAGAATATATATATATATATATATATAGAGAGAGAGAGAGAGAGAGAGATAATATCAAATACAAACCAATTTTAGAATATAAAATGTGAACCATTTTTAATCTTTGATTCGTAAGATTTACAGCGAATTCATCACCTTACTTGATGGATTCAAATATTTGGGTCGAACTCCATGAGAGACGAATTTTTATTTTTCTGAATACAAACGTTTTCATGGCGAATTCAGACGATTTGAGGAGTTCGTAATTTTATTTTTGGTCATTAAATACAAAAATTTTAAAGGCCATATCACGGTGGACTCGAACCCGAGACCTTTGGCCTCAGGCATTAACCACTCTACCACTAGGAGTTCGTAATTTATAGATTAATGATGGTTTTTACAATAATCACTCTATATATATAAACTTGTTTTATAAGGTAATTCTTCTCATTGTTTATTTAAACATGTTTACTAAACGTTTAAAAAGGTCAAAATTATATTTTTCTGAGTAGGGGAATAGGAGGACAGTGGAGATTGAACCATTAATCTCACTCTTTATACAAATAAGTCTCACCAATTAGATATTTTGAAAGGGACTAAAAATTAAGATTCTATTAAAACTAGATGAATGGTACGTTTACGAATGATAACTTTAATTCATCATATATATATATATATATATATATATATATTGAATTACTAAACTATATATAATTTAAAATAAGTATAAATATTATAGTTGTATTAAAATTTGTATAAATACATACTGTTATAATAGTAAATAGATTATGAAAATAATGCAAATGAATTTGAAAAGCTAGCTAAAATACCATTATGGTGCATCATGTCGGAAAACACTAAATTACCTCTTTTTGGTGTGAACACTTTCATTATGGGTTCACTTCATTTTTTCAATATGAGATATTAATTTTCATACTCTCTCATGTTTAAGTAGTGAACACAGAAATATCAAAGTATTGGAGGTGCTGAATGTAACAATCTAATTCTTGGAGAAATAAAAAGCCAATAATATACAACAAGAAATAATTTATGTTTCGTTCATAGCCCACGTTGCCCGTCTAGCTCAGTTGGTAGAGCGCAAGGCTCTTAACCTTGTGGTCGTGGGTTCGAGCCCCACGGTGGGCGCACTTCTTTTTCTTTAATTAACGTTTAAGTTAACTGTTCTCCTTGTTGGTATGTATAGTATCTTTTGATTTTGTCTAAGTTGACGACGGGAAGGGTCGATATTTATTGTAATTTGTTTATTTGAATTTCTAGTTATTTATATGAAATTATACATTTTTATGTATAATATAATTGGTGTTTTGCAAAGTTTTAGTCATTTAATTTTCTAGCTATTTGTATATAATAATACCTTTCTTTTTTACGATATATTAATAAAAAAAATTCTTAGATAATTCCAATTTATTCTATTGCACAGTATTGAGGTCATCAGATTGAAACTCAAGATTTTTATATTTTATGTATCAATCCACGGTTATAAAATATAAGACATGTCGAAATATATATAAATATTTTGGATTAAAAAAGTGATATTCATTATTCAGGGAAAAAAGGGAAGAGAAATAAGTAATAATCACTCCATGCACTACAAAAAAAAATTAAAATTGCAACGGATAAATCCGTAGCTAAATGATGCAATTCCGTCTCGAAACAGTATCTACGACGGAATTACAACAAATATCATCCGATTCTAAAATCGTGATAGCTAAACAAAATTAAAGACGGAAAACAGTCCGTCGTTGCGATTTGCCACGGATTTGAGACGGAATAGTCCGTCGTAAACAAATAGTCGTATGTCGTCGTCTCCGTAAACATAATCACGGAACTGTGATGGAACAATTACGGAATAGAGACGGATAAACGATGGAACAGCGACAGAATAAATCTGTCGCTGTTCCGTCGCTATAGTTCTTAGATCTAGTCCATCTCCATTCCATCTTTAGTCCGTCGCTGTTTTTAGTATTTTTTTAGGATCATTTTTTAATTAAAATTATAAAACCTATTCATTTTTCACAAAATATGCAACCACAAATAAAAAAATACACAAAATCATATTTTATAATATCCAACAAAATATTTATATACATAGTATCCATAGTCGAAATACAAATACTTAACATAATTCGTAATCATAATACATATAAGAAATATCTAACAATACAACTTTTAAAAATCCAAAAGACGCTGATGCTAGAAGTCGATGATAATCAACCAGATGAAGAAGACGATGGATGTCCTATGCCACTAATGGAAGCCGCAATGAACCGCTGAAAGGCCTCAGCTCGCAATTGAACCCGAAACTGCTCAAATAATTCCTTCATCTTAGCTTCCATTTTCTGTTCAGATTCATGACGTTGTTGTTTCTCCATTTGTAGCTTCTCATCCATAGCTACAAACTCCTGATTGTACTCGTCTATCACTGTTGGATCTATTTGGGACGTCGATGCAGAATCCACACTCAATCCACTAGGACTCACGAATTTATGTGCGAGTGAACCTGCACCAAACAGTCTCTTCTTCTTGGAGAGGCCTCCGAGGACATCCTTGAGGACATCGGTCTTATCTACCTCCTGCACTTCATCCGTGTTTGCATTGGTGACTCAACGTCAGAAATTTCTCTTCCACTTGTGTCTGTAGAATATTTCATATAATTAGTAATCACTCATCATGCATAGCCATTCTGTAAAATATGTAAATTTAGTTTAACGTATAAATATAATTTTGTTTAAAAATACCATAAAGTTAAATCTGCTAACACCTAGAAATAATTCAATTACGCATGCTTGATTGCTTGCATTTTCTGCATAGGTGTTTGATGACATTTCTAAGAGAAAATGCTTAGGTTCTATTCTAAGAAAGTTCAAAGAAGAGGAAAGAAATACAATATAGGAAAGGCGAGCAACATGAGAAATAAAATACGTTAGAGAAGGAAGAGGCAAATGAACCGTTGAGTTAGCCATTACACGAACTTCCCAAACACTAGAAGATCATTCCACAAAGAGGCCCCTTCAGCCTCTTGGGATTATTTTCAAACTGACTTTTATAGATCCAGCATTTCTAGGCATTGAAAATATTTTCACGAGATTTCCATGTAATGTAACAATAGATATTCACTCGAATGAGTTATACTTGTAGACGGTAGGTATGCAAACGAGAATATGTTGTTTGTATGAACTCATGCAATGAAAAAATGTCTGATCTAGGTATATTAGAGAAATTTATTAGGTTCATGAAAATATTTGAGGTGGTTGTAGATTTGAAACTGATTTTGAGAATGACAATAAGTTGTGCTTCCATGCCATATAATAACCGATCTTCAAGACTTCAATGGCTTCCGAGAGAGATGAATATTTTCTCTGTCCTACATATTTATCAGATCTTCAAGACTTCAATGGCTTCATAACTCGATACCGAATAACTTATTCATGATTTACATAATTCCAATTGTCAACTATTTGAAAGTGGCATATTTTTCCTCCTTTTCTATTCTTTAACAACACATCCACCTTTTCCCCTTATAAAATGATAAGCCATCTTACTCACTCTGTCCCTACATATTTATTAATGATCTTGGTAGTATAGCCAACACCAAAAATCTATATAGTCTAAGAAACTATACCATATCAACTATCGATGTAAGATCCATATTCAAGACCAATAAAAATCGATATACCAAAATTTTATAGAAGTTTGCATTGAATACAAATATATA